>JNEM01013676.1:0-40954 GCA_000697335.1 Conidiobolus incongruus B7586
TCCTTTAACAAGAAATTTAAATTAACTCTAGGAGTATATTTAAGAAGCTTAAAATAATATTAATTTTGTTTAATATAAGAAGTTAATTAACTTTATACCTTATAAACTTAAAAAGGTTAAAAAACAAAAGTTAGATATACTAGATATTAATTTTTCTATTATTATTAAAACCTACAAATTTATAACTTATTTTAAATATACTTTTAGTTTTAATATATCAATTAATAATTAATTAAATTTAACTCTATATATTATATTATAAATAAAAAATATATATTAAATAAATAGTTTAATATAAGTTTATTTAAATTAAAGTTAATTAAGATATTAATAGAAATATTTATATTTTTAATTTTATGTCTCATTTTTATAAGTTAGTGTATAGTTAAAATAATACAATATATATTAGAAAAATGATTGTATTTTTTGAAATAGATTTTTAGTTTTTAATAACTTAATAGCATTTGATAGTTGAGTGGTTTTTATAGGATATAAAGTAGATTGAGATGGCTATTAATATATTGATAATAGAATGGATTTTATTACATTTATACTAATTGGACTATTTAAATATATTATTAGTATATAGATCATTATTATTTTATAAAACAAAAATATTTATCAAATTAATTCATATTATAATTTATTATTAGCAAAGTTAGGATTCATTTTATTTCTTTATTTTATTTTAATGAAATTGCAATATATTTAGATATTTCCAATTACCAAATATATTAGTGTCTATTTTGAAATATAATATACAGATTTAAATCTGAACTGGAGATTATATATTTATGATAAATTAGGTAATAACCATCATTATGAATAATTATCATTTTGCTTAATAGTATATATCAATTCTAATAATATTTTATCGATAAATTTCAATATATTCATATATAATATTATTTAGCTTTTTATAAACATAAAATACCAAATTATAAAATTAATATCAATTCCATTACTCTAAAATATAAACCAGAAATTTTTAATAATTTTTTAAAATATTTTACAAATTTGAACAAAATTTAATATAAATTATTTTATATATATTATTAATAACTTTTATTATACCATTGCTAATCAGATAAATATCAAACTTTAATGGATAAAATATTTTACTTGATTTTAGTGATATAATTGACCATAAAACTATGTAATACTGGTTTTCTTTTATATAATATCACAATGATTTATTGAGATATTTTGGTAATATTAATAAATATTAAATTTAATATAAATATATTTAAATACAGATAGTTATAAAATTTCTTTAAAAGTTTAATAAAATTTATATTTTATATTTTATTTAATTTTGATAATTTTGAAAAATAAAAAAAAGCTTATATATAGTAAATTAGGATTAAATATAAAATTCAGCTATTAATAATCTTACAAAAAAAATTTAATTTTCTATATTTATTTTTTGATATATTAATAATTAGTTGTCTAAATTTTATTTTCAAAAATATATTTATATATGATAATTTAATATTTAATTTATACTTGATAGTTTATTATATTAAAAATTATTTAAATATATCTAAAAACAATATTTAATTAAATATATCTTTTTAATATATTTTAGTAAAAAAAGATAATCAATTTATTTAGTTTTTGTATTTAAGGTAAAATAAATAGTAGTTTTTATTTATTACCTTTATATTTCTTTATTAATAATAGATATAATGAAATTGATATTAATATTGATTTATAATATTATATATTAAAATTATATAGCCTTTAGTTATTAAAATATCATTATGGAATAAGTTATAATAATTTTTTATAATTTGTTTTCAAATAATACTTAATTAAAATTTAAGATTTAATTTCAGTTATAAAATATATAATAATAACTATTGACATAATATTATTATTTTGATATATTATCAATATTTACATATATAATAATATAATTTAGATAAGGTTTTATTAAAATATCTCTTTTATTAGTCAGGTATTACTAATATAATATTAAGGATTGAAATGACTCATTTTTTTGAAAAATTTAAGTAATATATATAATATATAATTATCAAAATAATATAAATTATTGTTAATAACTCCATTATATCCATATATTTAATTTTATCAATAAAAATATTATCATTGACCTTTTTGAAATATTGTTTATTAATATAAATTATATAAATATTAAAATAAATCTATAATAGTTTTGAAGTTTTAATATATATATTATCAAGAAATATATCTAAGGATTTTGATAGCTATATATAATAATAAATTCTTGAATTTTATTTAAACACAAAGTTTTAATTAAAAATTAAATAATATAAGTAATATCCTAAATAAAATCAATGAAACTTTAGTTATTATTATTATTTAAATTTATAATTTTTATATCTATTAAAAATTCAATATTATTAAATTTATTTTTTTTCAATTATTTTTGAATATTCAATTTTATAATATTAACTATTTATAAGAAAACAATATTTAATTAATATAAAAATAAAAAATTAAATTAAAAAATATAAAATCAAGAACTATTAAATCCAATTTGCTTATTAAATTTAAATATTCAATTAATAATATTATATAATAAATATTTTATAAATATATATCTTATATATCTTGATAGTTTGATGTATAGTTCTCCCTAGTAAAGATTATTTGATTTTCTCTAAATATAAAAAAATCTAATTAAAAAAATAAATAAAATAATGATTAAATAAATCATATCATATAAATTGATCATTATTGATAACTTCTAAATTTATCAAATATATTATTATTCTAAAAATTTCATTGATAGTTTATTTTAAAAATTATTGAAAAATATTTAATATATTATAATATTCTATATTTATAATTTTAAAATAAAGGATTATTGATAAATACAATGGATTAGATTTAATCTTTTTTATTAATATTATATAACCAAATCATTGAAATATACCTATAAAAATATTAAAGACATAACCTTATAATAATAAATCATTTAATTTAAAATTAAGAGTCATTTATAAATTATTAAAAATATATTATATATTTCTAGAAGTATAGGAATTTATTATAAATTCTATATTTTTTATTTTATATTATTAGAGAATTTCAGCTTTTTCTTGTGATATTCTATACTAAGTTTCTAATAATATAAATATAACAATTTATTCAATTAAATTAGGTATAATATATTTTTGAAAATATATTTAAATAAATCAGTTTAATTAGATTCAAACAACAACCTTTATTTAACGAATAATTTTTCATACACTAATATATTATACATATTATTATCAGTAAATAATATTATATTTTTACCAATCTGGTCGAACTCTATTTCCAAGTTGATCAAAAAATACTTTCAAAATATAAAATATAATGTATAATATTTGAATAAATTCTTAATAGATGCTCAGATAGATAATTAATTTCAAATTCAATAAAAAAAATAATTTTACTATTAAGGATATAATATAAATTAAAATATTCAATTAAATTTATTAAATATAGTTATTAAAGAAATTTTAAAAACCAATCTATATAATTATATATTAAAATAAACAATAAATTCAAACCTAATAAGTATTAGGTATATTTTATTATTTTGAATATAAAATAAAATTTTAAAAAATAATATAATTGATATTAAATGAAAGATAATTTAATAGTATACTTTAATTTTTTAATAATTTAATATGTTTATTGATTTAAGGACTTAATATGTATAAATCAAATAGATTTTGAGTTAAAATTAATATAATAAAATAAAAATATCAAAATTTTTATATTATACAATTTGCGGAATTTCTTCAAATCTGCGCTCTCCTTGGTGATTATGTCCAGGGGGTTGGGCTATAATCAATTGAACAAACCAAAATGCAAAGGTTAAAATATATTGAATACTCATTTTTCAGAATAGGATAATTTGTGGAAAGAACCCTTATTCAAATGTTAGAATTTCAGTTATTTATATACTGTTTTGAGTTGAATAGATTCACTTTGATTTAATTTGACTGAGAACTATTTCAAGTCAGTTTAACTTGAAAATTATCATTTTAACAATCTCGGTATAATTTTTTAATATTGAAAAGATATAAATTACGAATTGTTACATTTTTGATTTTTAAATTAGTGTATAATTAATCACAGAGTATTTCAATAAATATGTGTTTATCCAAGAATGTATCATATATTTTTTATTAACAAGAGTTATGTTTTTGAATTTCATGATGTTTGATTTTATCAATTTGTAATTGGTAAATACTCTTGATTAAAATTATACACATATAGCTAAAATTAATTCTAATCCATTATAAAACAAATTTATAATTTTATTAAATTATAAATTATTAGAGAGAAAATTAAAGTATTTATGCCAATGAATTATGAAAGAATTCTTATACCTACATTATTAAAAGAATTTAAGATAAACCAAATATATATAACTTATTTTTCAATATACATCCATCAAGACACTATAGTTGAAAATATTAACTAAACACATTAAATTTATTTTTCTTGATTCACACCGACCATTTTAGTAATTAATTATAGTTTTAAATAGATGATGATTGTTATATTAATTATTCCTAGTTATATCAAAGAACTAATCATTTTTATTACAAAGTTTTTGACATTTAAAATTTAGATTTAATTGGCATCAGAATTAATTATGTTTTTAATATTTAAAAGCTATTAAGTCAGTTTAAAGAAAATGGGATAAAATTAATAATTCTACATGCCTATTGTATATTATAGATAATAAATAGGTTGGCACTAAATGAATAAATTGAAACTTAAATAATAGATTTATGTTAATATTGAATGCTGGCCTTAATAAACACTATTTAATACAGTTTTAATCCTAATATTTTTTTAATTTTCATAACATTGTTTTTTTCTAGTTATAATTTTATAAATATAATTTGATACCTTTTGTAACAAATTTATTGTACAATGAATATTGTCAAATTTTATCTATTTTAAAAAAATTATAATTCTTACTCGTTAATAAATTTCTACCAATAAGGTAACAGGATTTATTGTTTCAAAATTTCTCAATTATATTGACCATTTTGAATATCAAATGCTATAATAAGGGAATAAATACATATTTAAGAATTTAGAGTTGCTTTTGCTGCAAATAATATTTGTTATATTTATTATAAAGTAGAGAATATAAAAAGTTGTTTAAAATAGCACATGAGTAATATTAAAATAAATTAATTGCCCTATCATTGAAAACTGTTATTCGTTATTTTCAGGAAGTATAACTTTTAAAAAACTGTGTAAAACTACATCAATATGTTTGTATCAGTAATATTAATTTTAAATCAATATGATTATTTAATCTGAATGAGTATTTTATGGATTCAATCAGGTCTACTGTTAATTGTGCAATATAATATATATTATCCGACTTTGGAAAAATCACATTTAAATTTTTGAATCAGTAATTGATTTTTATTTCATTAATATATTTATAAGATTGTAAACCTAAATACTGAACCAAAAGACTGTTGTAAATAAAATGTAATAAAATAAAATATATAATACTCAGTCATTCATATATTTTTAAATCAAATAATCTTCATCAGATCATTTGAAATATTAATACTTTTTCGTATTAATTATCTTAAATTAAAATTTCAACCTTGGAAATGCAATATTTATACTGTAAATCAAAAATTCAATCAAAAACCATATAATAAATAATATTTATTACATTGTATTTAATACATACTATCAAGTAGTCATTAATCTTTCAATTATATGAGCATATTATTGTTTAAATTATTATTACTTATAAATTGATCTTTTGTAAATATCATTATTTAAGATAAACTTAGAAACTTTGGACTGAATCATCAAGTTAGATTATTTTTCTAGTCATTTAATATGAACTATTTAATCTTGGAAGATAATATATTTAATTAAACCTGCTTTATATTATTACAACTTAATTTCATTTATAATTTAAAGACTCATTTAGCATGTATGTTATACTAAAGTCTGTTATTTATATGTATAAATCTTTTATTTTTTTAAGATATTAATTATCATATAATGATTAATCAAATTATATTATTTATTATCAAAGAATCAGTTAATAATACTATATTATATCAAGTTTAAAATTGAATATTTACCATATTATTTAACCAAAAATCTGAAGACTATTCCTGGAACATTTATTGATTCTCAGCATATCTATTATTATTTAATTAAGGCTTAGGATAAACTTTCATTTAAAAAAAATATTTAGATATTATTATATATTATTTATTAAATTTGAAAATATAAGAATAAATATACTATTGATTCCTTTAATCAAATATTAACAATTATAACTATGTTTTTACCCTTAGATTATAAGTAATAATAAGTATTATATCAAATAATTTTAAATATTGCTTTAGAGCTGGAAAAATTAAAACCATATTAATTGGAGATAAATTCAATCTTTGCTTTGTCAGTGATATTAAATAGTTTTTTAATTAATGGGAAAATACTATGTAACCTAAAAAAGCAAATTTACTTTATAAAAAGATTTTTAATATATTAATAAAAAATTTAAATAATAATTTTATTATTTTAAAATAGATATATATGGATATAGAAAGATTTAAAATAATAAATTAATGTTCTATCACAAACAATATATCTTGTTATATGAATTATTATAAACATATAAAAATTATCTGAAATATTATTAAAGCCTCTAAAAATATATTATAAATAATTTAAGTTTTTTAAATTTATTTAAAGTTTATATATCATAACTAAAATATTGAAAAATATATTTTAACAAAGATTTTTTAAATTAATTTTATTAAAATTTATTTAAATATTAAGCTTAATAAATAATAAAATTATATATTAAGATATAACCTAATTAATATATCTATGATGATAATCACCTAAAATCATTAAGAAAAATGATAAAAGGTCTAAGAAAATCATATTTATTTAACTCTCAAATACACGGAATTTTTAATATAATACTTTAAATCAACAAAGTAATCTAATAATCAAGGTTAAAACATAGTTAAAAGATGATATTTTGAAAACTAAAAAAAGGAAAAACTATATGTTCTGATGTAAATTATTTTTCAAATTAATATTATTAATGTCAAGGCCAAATAAATATAAGCTGATCTTTGATTTAAAAAGCCATAAATAATATTCCTCTAGAGTATTAAATAGATGAAAAGCTATTAAAACTGTTCAGATCTTATATCCAAATCTAATCTTAATTCTAAGTCCCAAAACCTCACAAAGGAAGGTTAATATTTATTAGAAAATATAAAACACTATATAATCCTAAAGGAAGTGGTTTATGGTTATAATCAATTTTTTCGTTTACTATGTATGGAAGTTTTAGAACTGATTCTACATTATCTAATAAATATTGTTTCTGATAATAAAAATATATTTCGTTTATTATTGTTGGTTTTACAATATTCAGCAGGAAATATTTCTTAAGGATGGTTGAATATTAATATACATAGCTACAATGGCTTGGAATTTGGAATATTTATTAAATTTATATCAATTGCTATTTCGATATCAAGTCACTTTCTCTTTTGTTAAATGTTTAAAATTTAATCATTACCTTGAAACATGAATTCTTTTTATCATTATCAAAGTTCAACTTGTTAAGTGAATTGGCAGTAAATTAACATTGTAAAGCGAATGAAAAATTCCTTGTCATACCATGATATACTTAATATCAAGAATGGATAGATTCTATATTTTATAATAAAATGGTCAACCAACATTGATTTTATATTATTGGCATAGATATAAAATAATAAGATTGTACTCATAATTAATGCTGAAAGATGAAAATATGCTATATCGTCAATTATTAAAATTATTCTATAATTAAAAGTTATAAAATCATAAAGCCGGAAATTAATGAATAGTTAATTTTAAATACAAAAATCCGAAGTCTTTGGTTAAGATACTAATATAATAATATAATATTAATTCAAATACTTGAAGTTATCTTGAATAAGGTAAAAACAAAATCAAATTTGATTAAATATAAACTTTGAAAGAAGACTAAAGTTGTTGAAATATTTTAAAAAATTTGAAATGCTGTACAACTGAGGTAATAGTAATTGATATTTCAATTATAGATATTAGTATATGATAACTCGAATTTTGTAGGATATTAATTTTTACAAAAGGTAAGAAAATAATATGAATATTATAATTTACCCAAATCCTTTGATATTAAACAAATAGTTATTAGATTATAGAAATAATGTAGAAAAGCAAAAACTGTCACAAGATTATTAATACATTTGAGGTTTGGGGTTACTGTTTCCACCTTGGTTGCCTTGGTTACCTCCTCCATAGCCTCCTTGACTACCTTGTGAGCTATAACCTTGGTTGCCACCACCATAGCCACCTTGGTTACCACCTTGGGAGCTGTAACCTTGGTTGCCACCACCATAACCTCCTTGATTACCTCCTCCGTAGCCTCCTTGACCACCTTGTGAGTTATATCCTTGATTGGCACCACCATAACCTCCTTGGTTACCACCTTGGGAGCTGTAACCTTGGTTGCCACCACCATAACCTCCTTGACCGCCTTGTGAGCTGTAACCTTGGTTACCACCGCCATAACCTCCCTGGCCACCTTGATTGCTACCACCATAACCTCCTTGACCGCCTTGGTTGCCACCACCGTAACCACCTTGATTACCTCCTCCGTAGCCTCCTTGACCACCTTGTGAGTTATATCCTTGGTTCCCACCACCATAACCTCCTTGATTACCTCCTCCGTAGCTTCCTTGACCACCTTGGCTACCTTGAGAGCCATATCCTTGATTACTGCCTCCGTAGCTGCTTTGGTTACCACTTCCATAACTACCTTGGCCTCCTTGGGAGCCGTAATTGCCACCACCTCCACCTATAATAGAAATAAAAATGAATATGAAAAACAAATATTAAATTCGAAGTTGAATAAAGCTAAAAAATAATTGAAGAGAGAATTAGGACTAAAAATTTACCTTGTTGACCAAGTTGGCCACTCATCATTTGAGCAGCTTGAGCCATAAGACCAGCAGTTTGAGCGTTATTACCGCCACCAGCAAGTTTGGCAACTTCAGCCATAGCTAATCCAATAAGGGCGTTGTTATTTTTGCCACCACCGCTGCCGCCACTACCACCACCTCCCATCATGCCCATAACGCTGTTGACGGCCATACTGACAAGTGGGTTGGAGGAGCCGCCGCTGCCTCCTCCCATGCCACCACTGCTGCTGCTACCACCACCTCCACCAGATAACATCTTGAAGGCGTCACTGAGGAGACCACGATCGACACCAGCTTCATGAGCGTGTTTCTTAGCTTCATCCTGATCGAAAGAATCTGTATAACTTCTATTAGCCATTCTAATTATTAATTTAATTGACTTAGACTAATGATTTAATACAAAAATACTTAATGCAAGTGAATACTTTTGTATTTATATAATTTCAGTGGATGGTGTGATGTCATACCAATCAGAAATTTCACATTGGTTTCAGTTGATTAATTCATAGTTTAATTTAATCAAATTATTAATTATTTGAAAATGATTTAATAGAATACAAGTGAAAATAATGGATTTGCATAGTTTGAACCAATTTTAAACAATATCTAGATTCCATATATTTTTAAATTGAATAATTTTATTTATGATCTAGCCTTTTTTATACTGATAAAACTTTCAAAAAAAATATTCGAAATTTAGTAATTTTATTTAGTTGAATTGAATGATTTGATATAGTTGATTAGTTTAATTTTATATTTCAAAATAATGGATAATCAAAGAGTATTGAAACAAAGTTTAATCAATTGATTTTGAGGTTTGAAATTTTGCCTACATTTTACCAACATAGCAATTATTAATTAATTGATTAACCTTGTAAATATTGATTAAATTTTATACCATAATTTATTGACATTCATTAGATTATTTTATTTAATGATCTGATAGATGTAGTATATGTCTATGATATATTAATTCTGTTAATTGTAGAGTATTTAAAATATTTAAAATGAATTTATTAATTAAATAACTTTGATACAAAAAATAGATTAAAATATTATTTAAAATGATTCTGTGAATTATAATAAATCTTTAGTCTAAAGTAAATATTAAACTGAATTACTTGTTAAGATTGTTCATTGGTTGATGAAGTAAATATTGGCTTGATAAAAACATTCCAATTATTAGTCCAATCGGTAAAGTGACGGGGTTTGATTTTATCTGGATGTAATTGCTCACCATATCCTACAATATTCTAAAAACAGAATAAATATAAAGTAAAATAAAAAATGTTACTAAATATATACCTTTAAATGAGAGTAAAGTTTTTTAGAGTCGCTAAACTTGTAATTGGCTTGGGAATCTGGAGTGACTAATTCGTCCAAACAGTTGAAATTGAGTGCGAGTACTGGTAAACTACAAGCTAACATATCGACAACTTTCATTGGAAGATCTAGACCAGATGAACTAGTATGGAACGATAAACCGTAATCCACAGATCCCAATAATTTGGAATAGTGGTCATAACTCAACCAAGCAGTTTTCACAGTTGAATATTGAATCCCTGCACTTTCAAATAATTCTTCATAATGCCCCTTAAGAGGTCCCTTCCCTGTAATAATAATGACCAAGTGCTGAGGACTGGGTTGAGAGTTTTGATAATCATCATATTGTTTAAGAGCTTCCAAAAGAATTGAAAAATCTTCGTCAATGGTCCAACTGGTGGAACTGACTAGAATTTTGGGGCGATTTTGTCTATATTGAGTTTTTTGGTCTTGATTCAGTTGTGTAATTAAAGTTTGATTATCATCGCTTTCATATCCAAGTTTACGAGATACTGCTTTGATACTGGGGTGCTCCTTCTCCAATTCGAGCCAGAATGAGTGAATTTCGTCGAGTGAAAGTCTTCTAAAATGTTTAGGAGGTTGATCATATAAGACAATGATTTGGCCACTATACATTGATGAGATAATGTCATAATATAGAGATTATATGTCACTTACTAAACCTGAATTTCTTCCAATAGAAATTTCTTCATTTCTTCAGATACACATAAATGATAATCAGCAAATTTGCCAAATTTAAATTCATACCTAATTTAATATAATAATTATTGAATAGATATTAATTTATATGTTAAATAGATATTACCATTTAGCAATTCTGACCAACCTATTCCTCTCTCCAAGATTGATAGCCATTATAGAATATCCCAAATTATGCCAATCAATGACCAGTTTCACGCCTCGTAACCAACCAACAATCTTTGTAATTAACAGAGTTGGAACGGCTGGTGGATTTTGTAATAGAAAGTAATCGCATTGGGGTAATGTTAACAATACAAAAAATAAATACAGCGCAAGCCAGAGTGCTTTGAAGGGAGCGTACAATAAATACAAGAATTTAGGAAGATCCGGAGGTAGTGAAGAAGCTGGTTGAACGTAGTGAAAGTTGACATTCTCCGATGAGGTTAGAGACTCGAGAGGGGGACTACCTAATACAATTTATTAAGTTTTAAATTGAGGTAATTACGATTGGGACTTACCTTTATAACCTACAAGTTCTACATCAAACCCAAGACTAGATAATGATTGTGCGTGATATTGCATCCTTGGAGATCTCCCAATATCACCCAATACTATAACTCCTACTCGTTTTGTCATATTTATTATTTTTGATTATTCAGGTGTGTAAACTTGATCTTATGACTCCATATTTGATAATTTATAGATAATGATGATCAAACATAATTTATGGGATTGTTTAAATTCCTATTCAATTTCTCTATCAAATTAAAACTTTGTATTATTTATTATATCAAAAAGATTAGATTATATTAAATTTGATAAATATTGATACAAAATTAAGCATCCTTTTTAAAAGATCATTTAATGATTAATAATTTCATTATTGATATAGTAATAGATTTAATCTTATGGTCGTTTAAAAATTATATATTCCTCAAATTTGGCTTTTTATATTTCAAAATTTCAATTAAGAATAATTAATCAGTCACAATGTTAGAAATAAAAGTAACAAATTGAAAGTCACTCTATTAAAAATTAATAATTGTTTGAAGGATGTTTATAATCAGCCACAAATTATAAATAATTACTGATGAAATTCAGAAAAAACTGTCGGCTATAAAAAAATTTTATAGAATTTTAAAATTTTATATTTTATAAATCAACTCTATTGATGCAGAGAACCAGTACCCAATCCAGCCTTAACAAATACAAATTTCATATGAAGTCTAACAATATATCCAAATGAAATCATTGAATAGATAGAACAATTCTAAATATTAATTTTAACTCACAATGAATTTTCAAAATTATTCTAACATTCTATAGTTCAATAAAGTTCAGTTAAGTTAAAATTAATAAAAGTGTATCAAATATTGAAACAGGTTGAATGAAACTAAATTTTAAAAAATTATAATATAAATATGAATTCAATAATCACAATTCTTATACTTTTTCAAATAATCAATTATAATTGATATTTTGGTAATAGTAATATATTTTAATCCATTAATTTAATTGGAAATGCGTTATAATAATTTAATTTGCTGGTTTATTTATTTGGTTGGATTTGGCGAAATTCAAGCACTTCAAAGAGGTCATTTGGGGGAAACGAAAATGGATTGGGATCCTTTAGAGGAGTCACCATATTTTGTTCAAAACTATTGATTCCTGATTTTATTTCTTATGTTGAATAAATTGACTAACTGGCATAATATTCAAAAAAAGGTATTAACTTTTGTTTATAATATTTTATTAATTTTATTCAAATATAAATGGATTTTAATAAAATAATAAATTTTGTAAATTTGGATTTGTTCATCTTTATTAGAATTTCATATTATTAAAACAAAATTTCATAACCATAGATAACTAATAAAATACTATATAAAATTATCATATTATAATACTATTATAAGCCATAAAGGAAAAACATTTAACTAGTCTAAGAGGCTATTAATTCATATTGAAATTAGATTAAAATATATTTATTTACAATTATCATTTTATAATTCATTATAAAGGATAAGATATATTAGATTTAATAAATGATGTTTTATAGTCAAATTATGATTAGTATATAAACGTGATTAAGAAATTGATAAATATACTTGATACACTGTAAACGAATCGAACGAATAATCAAATTAATTTTTAATATTTACAACATATTTAATCATTTTTAAATTTGAATCCCATAAAATTAAATTTTAGTAATTTCATTTTAAATTATGTTAATCAGTATTAAATTCTAAAATAATTTTATTAATAAAAAATTGAATAAATAATTATAATGTTCAAACATAACTTGTAATAAAAATAATATAGTTATATATTATTAAAAATTTTATTAATTAATAATGTATTTAAATTTAGAGAATTATCAGTACCTTTTGAATCCGAATCCATGGCTAATGTAGCATATCAAGCTATAAGCGTAGAAGCTGAAGTTAAGCCCAAATTAATTAAAACAGAATTTAAATTAGATCAAAATAATATTATCATGTAATATTGATAATTTAATTATTATTATTTATATGATATTAACATTAATATCATTTATATTTAGGACATTCTCGTCTAATTCTTTAAAGATGATAAGATTATCGGTTAATAATAGGTTGGAAATGTTAGCTTTAATTGCTAAAACTCAATTTTATTTCGATCCTTCAAAATTGGAAGTATAAATGAAATATACCTAACATCATTGATGTAAGATATTTTTATTCAAATTTTAATTTGATTTTTTTTAATTTTATATATTTTTTGATTATTAGATTAGTATTAAAACAGAAAATTTAATTATTAATTATTTGGTTTAACAATATTTCATATAAAGAATTCAATGGTTCCATTTTGTAAAAACTGTTTAATTATTTCATATTAATATTTAAATGATTTTATAATTAAAAGATATTGAAAATGTAGTTAGATACATTAATTTAATATTGTAAAATTCAGTAATATAAATTTAACTAATGAAATTTTATAATTGATCTTATCTGCTTATCAATTTATTTTTAATCAATATTGAAGAATTCATCATATAGCTTGGCATTTGCAATAAATAGTAAATTTACTATTATTTTATTTGGTTTTTCAAAATTTTAGCATTTATATATTGAAATATGTTTTAAAGTTCAACCAATTCTAATATATTAATCGAGTATATGTATGCTAGACAAAATATAATTTATTTTTAATATAAAATTTATATATAATCTATTATTATGGCTAATGTTGAATATATTTGAACAAAGTAATATTGTAAATTTTAATGTGACTGGTTTTATGACTAATACAAGTCACGTCTATTGCTGTAAAATATTATATATGAAATCATTCTAAGTATAATTTATCACTATTTTATAATGCTAATACTTTAATTTCAATTTCACTAGAAATATTCAAATCAGATCAAATTCAAATTAAAGGTATCCCAAACAGAAACTTGAATTTTTTTAATAAGTTAATTTGTACTGCTTGAATTGTTATAATATTTTCAACCTTCAAGTATGAAATGATCATTTTTATAATTATACTGAGGATCCATTATCGATATTATTTGTTTTAATATTTTGTAATCATTATTAGATTTAAAAATCTTCGAGAAATATGATGAATTGATGTCATCAGAGAAATCTAAAATCAGTTCTATTTATATCATCATAAGTTTAAAGACGATGTTAAATATTTTATCAATCATATTTCCTATACAATTATTAAATAGGTTGTAAATGAATTGCCAAGTAATTCTTCCTTGGGAGAACTTGTATATTTTTGTTTATCCGTATCTTCCAAATTGGACAGCTATATTAAATATTATTTGGTTATTGGACTATATTTCAATTTCTAATTTTAAGAGCTTGATTCAAATCTTTGATATATTTTCGCTTAACTTTAATCATTTAATCACAAGTATATAACAAATCTTACGTTTGAAACATGATGATTCAAAATATAATATATATTGCTTCAATGTACATTTTATTCATATTAGTCATTATTCAACAATCAGCATTTTCATCTATTTTTTTGAATTTCACAAAATTCTTCATTTGAATATTGGTAATCAATAAACAAGAATGGAATTATTTATTTTCAAAATGGTTAGATTTTTATAATAATATTAAAAATTATATAATTTATGAGTAATTTTAATGGTTTTTTTATAAATAGTAGATCGTGAATTATTCTATAAATATTTCATTTATCAATTAGATATTATTGAAGGTATCAAATTAAAACTAAGTTTTCAAATTTATATCAAAATGAATAATTACAAATACTAATAAATAACCACACACTAAATTTGTGCTTTGCATTATCAAAAATAGTAGATTGATTAGTTAAACCAGTTTCTAGCCAAGGTTTAAACGATTCTTCTACAATCAAATGTTAGTAATCGAGTATTTTATCAGCAATTCGTTAAAATTGTGGTGTTTTGTATTGACAATGGTTAATAAATATAAAACAGAATTTAACTGAAATGAAAAGTTTTTTATATTAAAACATTATGTGTTAATTATTATTTAGAAATATATTCATTCAATTACATAAAAAATTTTATATCTGCTAATCCTATAAAATAAAATTTCTACTCAAAATTAGCTAAAAAGTGCAATATATGATAACTAAGAGCTAAGTCTATAAAATTATATTATATCATGATTATGTTCAATATCAATAATAAATTAGAAAAATCATAATTTTTAATATCTAATATAAATTTAAATTCAAACAAAAATGAAAAACTCTCCAAATAATTAATGCAACCAATAATTATGATAATCCAATAAAATCACCTCAAATTTCCAATTTTAATTTACTAAACATTCTCAACTACTATAAACTAAATCTAAATTTAAATATAAATTTAATTATAATCTGAATTATTTAACTGCTTTTTTAATTCTTTAATAATAATTAATGAAATTATAATAGTTTAATATTTTTTTTATCAAGATGTTGGAAAATTTAACAGTATTGGAAGTTCAAGTACTTGAAGATAGTATTAATTTTTTAATTCAATTTGATGATAAAGAAGTAATATTAGTTTTTTTTTTCATTTTAATTATATTAATTTAGTTTAACTTAGAATAATATCAAAACCATATATCGAAGTTACGATCAAACAATATGGTTATATAAGCAATTAGAAGCCGAACCTAATTTAATAATACCTTTTTGTTTTGGTCAAATTGATAAAAATTTATTACAGGACGAGAATGAAAATTATTTGGAGTTGATGCGATTTAAAGTCGAAAGGTTTTTAAAATTGGTTGTCAGTTTGGAGTATTTGGAGGATAATAGGTATATAGAAGAGTTTTTTGATGATAAAATGGTAACATTTTTTCTATTATTATTTAATAATATTATAATTATGAATATTTGTTTACTTAGAATGAAATGAATAAAATAAAACCTGAATGTGTAAATCATATTAACGGTGGCTTTTTAAATAATTTGGTCGGTTTGATACCCCAATTGAAATCTAGTCCCGTAAATGCCTATGTTAATTTACCTCAGATTCCTGAATATTGTAAAGAAATTGACCTTGGTCAAATTGAAAGTAGCCAAGCTTATATCACAAATCTTGACGAAAATTACAATTTAATGACGGATAATCTGCAGTCCTTACTCGATACAACGGAACAAATGGAGAAAGGAATAACGAAACTGGGGACATTATGTTTATCCACGTTACACGGGCAGTATCGACTAGGGAAAGCGAATACCACGCCTCCAGAATTACATAGATTTCACCATTTTTTAGAGAAATTCTCCATGCTGATAGATGATTTAAATGCTATTCAGAAAGGAGATTTGAGTTATTTAAAGTATCAACTCATATTAATTCAGTATAAATTAAGCCTAAAGTCCATCAAAAAAACAATAATTAATAACCAGTCTAAATTTGTAGAACTCAACCATTTAATCAAAGATTGTCACAAGAAACAGGATAAAATTTTGAGTATTATGGATGATCAATCTTTGGAACCTACACCCGAATTGATCGAAGCAAGAAGGCAGGAGGAAGAGTCAAACCAAGCCATTTTAAAGGCAAAGGAATTGGTCAAAGAAACCAATGAAAAGCTTGTGAAAGATTTAAATACATTTGAACTTTTAAAATCGAAGGATCTTCAGAATTCTATTAGATCTCTAGCCAAAAGTCAGCTTGAGACTCATAAACTCAAATTGGAGAAATTAAAGCAATTTTTCAGTATTCCTCAAACTCCCCAACCAAAGCCCAGTTTTCATATCTCCCCTGTGATTGACTCAGAAACCCCTTCGTTTCAATCTTATCCCTCTTCAATCGTTTCTATCCGATCTTACGAATCTTTGGGTATTGGTACATCATCCTCAGCCACAAAACCTACCAACTCAATAGCCAATGGCATTCCCTTTTATCCTCTCGACATTGATTAAATCAACCCTATTTATTTAATTCATCGTAATCAAACACTAACAAGTTCATGAAAAACAATTTATGAATAAAAATCATATTAGTCATTTGCTTCAGTTTTATTAGATTTTTTTCAATTCATTTGCCTTTCACCTCAATTTTTTGCCCTATTTTTATTAGTTTTCTGTTGGCTCAACTCCAACTTTTCTTTAACTTTTAACTCAAATTCCTTTTGTTTAGCTTCCTAATAAAATCAATAAATATCATATCACATAATAATAAATGATTTTGAATTACCTTTTCTAATTCTTCTTGTATATTATGTTACCTTTCATATTCACTTCTTCGCGAAGCTCTATAAACGTGAAAATCACCACTACCTACACTAGAGCGTAAACTATTTTATTAGCTCAGAAGAAATTATTTCACAGTGTTTAATAATTATCTGGTTCATATTTAGGTTCTTGTGGTTCTTCAAATACTTTGGAACCTTGATTTTTTGTTAATGGAATAGTCACAGATTTTGAGGTTTTTCATTAACTTTTCCAATTCCAACCTTAGTAAATCGGTTGCAGTTTTTGGAAAATTTTTAGATTTGAGTTTGGTTGAAGTGTGTTCTAACTTCTTTTTTATCTGTCATATTTATTAATTTTTATATTTTATTATAATTAAAGTTATATAAATTGAATCAATAATGATGTGCAATATTTAAAAATAATTATGGGATGGTATTTTGTATTTATTAATCATCTTCAATGGGATCTGAAAGATCCATGTCGTGAACAGTGGTGAATAAGCGATCAATTCCAAAAATGTGATTGAGTTCTTTAAAATCAACTAACGGGGACTCGTTATTAAAAGATTGGTTAACTATTTCATCTTCTTTCAATGGATCTAATTGGACACTATCGTGATAGTTATAAGAGTTCATACGTTGAATAAACTGTATACAATCTATTGAAATGAGATATTAGTAAATGAGATATACTTTCAAATATTACGAAAATTGTATTCAATTACCTCGAGGAATTTGATTACGGCGATTGAATCCAATATAGGGATAATAAGGTAGATATACTTCACTCAAATCGCTCCCACTTAAACCAAAACCTATAAAATTTTATAAATACCTAAGAACCATATTAATTAAAATAACTTACTGTTCAAATTTAATAAATAAAATTTAATCATGTTAAATTTAAAATAATTTAACTGATTTAAATTTGTCTTTAATTGTTTTAATTGGTTGAAATAGTTGGGTTTATAAATTTTTTTGGAGAATGAATTTTCCTTGTTGTTATTAATGTTGCTATCATTGGAATTTTTGTTAGCATTGATAATTTGCTCCATAGTTGACCAAATTTGAATTAATGTTAAATCATTTTTAAATTCAATTTTTTCCTATAATATAGAAATGAATTAGCTGATAATTAAAGGAATATTGATTAAATTACTTGGGTATAATTGTAGTTTTCTAAAATATCATATTGACTATATTGGTCGCTTAGCTCGACAGTTTGATCGATATCATCACAGAATGTAGGATAGTTTTGGAACAAGAAGTGCGTTAAGGTGTTTTCGTTAATATGCATAGTTTTAAGTATATCCTAAATTATTTATTAGTAAAATGATTGTATACAATCTAGTTATGAGTTACATTTGGATTATTTCTATAAACTAGCTTCTTTTGAATATTTGGATTATTATTCGGAATCACTATGAAATAATTAACAAATTTGCAAAATATAATAATAAATATGATATTTACTTGACCCATAAAATATTTTCCCCAAGGTTCTAAACAGTTCAATCGACGGATCCCTATAAATAAAATTAGTCAAATATCAAAAAACTATATATATTCAATACTTTTCAAATAAAGCACCAAAATCGATCTTATCAAAATTAAGGCAATAAAACTGTAAATGATTAATTAAACTTCGCATATCGCCAATTTCAGTTTTGACCAGTTCATTGACTAATTTGATTAAATGAGGTGAGGACCCTTTTAGCATTCCAAACTCAAGGTCGAGGATCCTTTTGAGCGATTTAGTGACTAGAGTCGGTGCTACCTTGTTAAATTTAAGTAATGATACTCTGGGATGATTGAGTATGGGCTTGTCAAAGGTGCGAAATATACTCCAATTACTGAATTCGTTGAAACATATGACAATAGGCACCATATGGTTCATCTGACAAATATTAAATAATATAGTATTTAATTTGGTCAATATGGATTCGTGGGTGATATTGGGTAAATCATCAATGACAATGATTTTTTTCGTTTTGGTTTGACGATTGATATTATAATTCAAATGTAACTTTAGAAAGTTTTCAAAGTGGTCTATTTCTGAATGCTTGAGGTAAAGTTCATCAATAGATGCAGTGGTCGGATTGGTCCTGAATTTGGGCTGCTGTAGTAATATTGGTGCATTCCAATCTTCGCGACTGAGCCCATGATGTTGAATGAATAGGGACGTAGCAACCGTTTTACAACTTCCAGAAGGGCCGTAGCATATCAATATTCTTTTATTATAATTCGGATTCTATTAATCATTAATTAAAATAAATTGTAGAGAGTGAATATGATAAAATTACATAATAATGCGTATCCAGGTTTTGAAACCAATCAGTTAAATATTTAATCTTATTACTATGAATAAAAAGTTCATTCTAACATCAAAATAAAAATAGTAAATATCAAAATAATATATAAAAAATAAGAAAGGTTACTATATTCTGAGGCGTATATTTATCAATCCACAACCTCGTATCTACTTCTGTCTAAATAGAAATATTAATAATTTGGTCAATTTTAAAATATACTATATTGTTACTTTCAACTTTTTATTAATTAGTTCTAATCCATTGTTTGCTTGTTCTCTTTTTGTCATTATTGAAACTTGAATAATATTCAATTTAATAAAATTTAATAATTTAAAATCAAAATTAAATCTCGACTATAAACGAAATACCAGTCAAATATTTTTATGGGATATAACATATGGTTTTATTATCTAATTATTAATTAAATATGATTAAATGACTGGTTTTTAAAAATTATAAATTCTTAACTCCTAACTCTTGTTCTTGAATTCCTTTTCAATAAATAGGATCTAATGAATTTATTCACTTGTAAAAGATGCTCTCAAAAATATTCACCACTATTAAATCAATCTGATAGCTGTAAATATCATCCCTTAACTTTTGTATGTAGACCTCATCCCGTTGACCATTACGCCTACGAGCTAAATGACCAATTGATGACCGAGTTAAAATCTTGGAATTGTGAATATTGGGACTGCTGTGGCAAAGAGAGCAAAGATGCTACAGGGTGTAAATCATCTTATCATATTAGCTATGATGATAACGAATAAATATTTAAGCTTAAGAGCGTTATAATGAAATATATTAATGTATATAATGATTATTTGAATGGATTGTTATTAAAATAGAATGAAATATCAATTTTTAAATATATAAATTGCATGAACTTAAATATCATTTATGAATCAAACCATTTGTTTATAAAAGAAAACAGTAATTTACCAAGTTCAAAAACATTCAATCACATATTTGAATAACCCTCATATATTAAAATGTCAAAACTGATTACGACTTAATTGAATATTTAATTATGTACTTTTGAATCATAAGATATATAAAATCACTTAGAATTTACATAAACTATATGAATATTATTTGAATTATTTATTAATTTGATTTTAAGAATAAATTTTATACTAATATTTCTATTCAATCAACTATATATATATATATTCCAATTTATAAGTACTAGAATTATTAGACTGAAAGATACATTTTAATCAAGATTTAATTCATTATCAATTAAAATATATTACGACGATTTATATAGTACGAATTGTTATATTAAATATATATATTTTTGAAATTTATACATTAATTAATTATATTTTGTAATATTGTAGCTACTTAGATTATAACCTGCCCATTCAACTTCATCTCGCAAAGTACTTACATTTTAGATTATAACATCTTGAGCCACTTCAGATCATTTTCAAGGTCTCATTCCTTAAGAGATCTATTACATCTTCAAATACTACCTTTAATCGGCATATAATTCATAATAATATCTATGTCAAATGTCTTTCCAACAGAGGTTAATAGACCTCTCAGAAGATCTCAATACCTCTTCGTCCCCATAGTAGAGGCCTCAAACTAACTATGCCTTCTCAAACAATAACTTACTCGTCTCATCAACTTATCTTAAGCTTTGTTACCAATCTGCAATGTGACAGTGTTTATAAATTAGTTGAATTAAATTCAAAATATAAATTAAATTGAAGTTTTGAAAATTATCCCATAATGACAATATATTATCTATTTATCTATAAAAATGAATTTTGGGTCTCAATATCAACAACTCTAAAATTCACATAATCTACTCAAATTAATTATTCAATCATGTCATTAGAAGTTAAAAAAGAATTAGAATTACAATCTAAAGAATTTCAAAATTTACAAAATGGTAAATATAAATATATCATTAAAAAGAAAAATATTAAAGTTTTTTTTAGAATTTACAAAATTTGTTCAAAATAGAAATCAATTAGAAGCTCAATTAAAAGAGAATGAAGCTGTTAAGAAGGTATTCAACATAATAAAATATTCTTTTTCTCTATTCATTTATATTTTTAGGAATTCAGTATTTTGAACGAAAATAACAAAATTTACAAATTAATTGGTCCTGGTTTAATCGAACAAGATATGGACGATGCTAAATCTAATGTAGATAAAAGAATTGATTTTATTCAATCTGAAATGTATGTTTATGAACCTTACTCTTTTTTTTTCTATTTAATGATTTTATTTTTAGTGACAGAATTGAAACTAAGTTAGCGGAATTATCAAAACTTCAAGAAGAAAAAAAAGTCAAGGTAACTAAAATTTAATCCCATTTTCATGTAATATTAAATTTGAATTAGATTATAAAATTACAAAATCAATTATTCCAAGACCAACAAAAAGCTTCCGCTTAAGATTGAGATATTTAATAAATATTTTGTAAACATTAATTTATTAACAAACTATAAAACAAATATTAATTAAAACCAATGAAAATTGAAAATTGAATAGCTTTAAACATTTGATATAAATCACTATTGCATATCATATTCGTTTCCTAAACCTGAATCATCCATATGGGACAATTCGTTGGAAGTGGTGGGTAAAGTTTCGACCAATCCCGAGAGTTGTTGATATAATCTAGCTGTAGTGTTATGGAATTCCAGTTCATTTTCAATGAAAGTTTGATAGATATTGGAAGTAAGTAGTTGTCTTCTGTGGAAAAATTCCAACTCTTTCAAAATTGAAAACTTTTTAAATTGACTTTTCTTAACAAGATTAGCTAAATTTTTCTCATTCTATAAATTCATTCATTAATATTATGGAGTATGAAATGTAAATAAATATTACGCTTTGAAGTTCTCGATTTAATTGTTCGATTTCTGAAGGATCACCTCCTTTACTCTGTAATAAATCTATTTTAGCAGTCATATCATCGATCGTTTTTTGCAATTGTTCAATTTGATTTTGATTAGTTGTTTGGTCATATCGATTAAGTAGGTTCTGGATATAATATTAAGTTAATTGCATGCAATAAATGTAGTATTTATATTCATTACTCTAAGTGAGTTAGCCATAGTCAAATGTCTCTTAAAACTCTCTAAAGTAGCTGTGTCTTTATCCGAACTCTAACGTTTTAAAAAGTTAATAGTGTGATATGAGCGAGAAATATTAATATTACCTTTTGAATATTGGCTGCTGATATCCTTTCCAAATAAGTAGCAATGTCTTGATATTGAGTAACAAGTTGGGGGCATGGTTTACAATCTTCGTTATGGCACCAGTTTTCAAATTGGGAAAGTGTTCTAATAATTGTTATTAGCAAACTGAAAATGGTATTGAAAATTAATATTAAATTACTCTAAGCACTGACTGTACATGAGTAAATCTTTACCAGCTCCTGACAACAAAGTTAATATATATGAAGATGATAAATTGGTTAAATATCAACAAACCTATTTGCCTACTTGCCAATCTTTGGAAGGTATCGCAAATCCTTTCGTATTGACTAATGGCTTGGTTAATATTCTCTTTGGCTTTGTGAATACGATCTTGTAAATCGGAGGGAATCATATCGATCATTTCGCTTGTAAAACTTGAAAATTCAACTTCTTCAAATGTGTGAACTTTGTTCTCTCTACGGTATTGGGCCATTTCCTAATCGGATGTTAAAAAATTTAATAGTGATTTAATTGTCAATTTACCATTGGTTCGGTGAGGAAAGCATTTACTAAGCTGTCTTCTTTGAGTATAGGATGAATGGCAAGTAAATTGATGTATCTGCTTAAACCCATCAGACGATCCTTCTGAAATTGACTATTTCCAGCAAATTTCTTAGGTGGAAGCTCAGGGATCATACGGAATGGATAGCGCTTATTGAGAACTTCATCTAGCCAGTAAAAATCGCTGTATCTGCGAAGAACTGTACATTCACGAACCTGAAATTGACATGATTTAATTTTTTGATTTAGTCAGTATGTATATTCAAGAATTAACTACCTTAGATACAAGTTGATAGTTAACATATTTAAAAAAGGTGCCACCCATCTCAGGAGCAACTGTGACCTCAATTTCGTCGTCTTCAACAGTAGGTAAAGGCAAGTCAAGGGTACGAGTTAAAGTATTGCCTTTCTTGCTTATGGAATTAAAAGTACTTGGTGCCTTTTTAGAGCGCATAGAGTTGAAAGTGGAATTACGCCAGGGATCGGAAGGGAAAGAATCACCTGTCCCAGCAGCTGCTGGTTTTGGAAAATTAAGTCCCGTAAAATCTATCTGATCCAAACCTGCAAGGTGAGGTTCAGGTAAATCTAAAAAAATGAATATTGAGTTGAATGAAGATATGAATAGATTTCAATTCGAATTACCATGTCTTCGATTAAATAAATTTTCCAAACTGACGACTATAAAAAACAGAGTTAATTATATATAGTCACTATAAAATAAATTAATTAATACCCATATTCTTTTGGGCCAAGGCAATTAAACCCAAAATAACAAAAAATTCAGTTTTGGAAATGTGGGTTTGGTTCATACCTAATACTGAATATAAAATCTAAAATATAAATTTTAATTAAATATGATGCCGTAAATTATTAAAGTTACCTGATCGGAAACATTGACAGGCAAACCACTAGCTCTAATAATATGAGATAAAGAAGCAACAGTAATCTGGTCTTGAGCATTAGGTTTAGTCATTTGAAAATAGGTCTCAAAAATGGGTGGCACTTTGGTATCATCTAAATATTTTATCAATTATCATTAATTATTTATAATTTTATAAAAATTACTTAAAATAGTTGCTGGGTGAATTTCTGTACTATTAGCTTCGGCATACCAAGGATTATTAGCCTCTAATAATTCACTCGAGTGGCTAGGACCTCCAAAGTTAACACTCTCGTTAAATAATGGTGAGTTCATTTATTAATATAAAGATGATGAATGAATTATTTGGTTAATTGGGATTAGAGAAGATGACTTATTAATTTCACAATAATTTAATTCAATCCAAAATTGTTTGGTATAAACATTCGATATAATCACGTGCTTTATCTTTATCCAATAATAGGTTATTTTGAAATTTAGATATTTTCGACATTTTTTTAATATACTATTGGTAAAAATTAGATGATGATTATTCAATATCGACATTTTGAATTAATTTGTAGTATATCTATTGTAATTCAACGATTTATTAAACTAATCTGTTTTACCAAATTATAAACATTAAAACAATCCTGACAATTTGAATAATTTATAAATCAATTAATAATTGACACAAGTCACATTTTAATTTAATTTGAATCAGAATATATTTCTGACCTTTTAAATAATATAATTTACCCAACCAACTTCCTAACTTTAAAATTTAAAAATATTCGCGTTAAATATCAAATAGATTTATTAAGTTACTCTATTCTCAATAATGATAATCATTAATCTTAATGTTAAATCACATGATATTAATTCATTGACAGGTTGTTGATTCAATATGTTATTCTTTGAAATACTTTGAGGTTTAGTGGATTTATTTTTTTAATCAGTTAACATTTAAATTATTTATCAAATTGTGGCTTGTATCATAATTTTATTTAACGTATTTATTAAATAATACTTTACATATAAAAATATTTTTATGATTATATAGTTAACATGATTATTTTGATCTAAAGACAAAACTAGAAGTCAAGGAAGTGAATCAGGAAACAAAATTGTGTTTGTTACATGTTGAAACCTGTTTGATTACTATGGTATCAAAATTACAATTTGATAGCATATATTCAAAAGACCAAGAGAGGAAGATGTAACCGATATCGAAGCTAGATACTTGAGCCGAATTAAATTAGAAACTCCTGAAGATATTGAGAAATGGATTACCGACAGAAGAAATAATTCTCCTGGAAAGATTGCTAACGTTAAGGTATTTCACTTAATACTAGTATTAGTTCAATGTTTATCATACATTAATTGAATAAAGATGGTAAAAGTTCAAATAATCCTTTGGGATTAATTGGGAGTTATTCTTCTGATGAAAGTGAAGAGGAGGATGAAGCTAACGAAAATATTCATAGTAATACATTATCAGATCAAGAGCCATCAAGAGCCATCAACTCAAGAAAATGATAACACTACTAATATCAATGATTACATTTCTAATAATCATCAGGTCAATGAAAAGCATAATGTATTAATGGATTCTATGCAGTTATTGGATAATGATGCTCCAGAAGACGAAAATGATCACCAAGATCAAAATGATGATAATGATGATAATAACGATGAAGATGACGATGAAGCACCTGAATTCCAAACATCACAACAAGCTTTCCAATCCCAGCCCCAATCGACGGATCAAATATCGATACCAACTGAATGTGCCTCAGAATTACCCCAGTATGTAAATATTTTTCAAGTGGCAAGAAATGCTTCAAAAGTCAAAAATGTCTCTATTTACATACCAAGGTATTATATATTACTCATCATTATAGCATAACCATTAACAAGATTGGAATAGATTAAAAAACGCAATCAACCAAATTCCAAACCAGCTCAATCTCAATACAAGCGAAAAGATTTAATCAATTTGGTAAGTTTCAGCTATTTATTAGAAATATATGAAAATCAACCCAATTCTATTAGTTACAAGCTCAAGATATTGAAAAAGATGCCGAAATTTTATTACAAAGTTTGAGATATTTATATAATAATGGTTATCTCTATTAGACTATCCAATACAAAAATGGACCACTGAGTAACTATATTTTGATCATAAATTAGAAACATACTAATTTAAGATTTTGCCATTCAATGTAAAATAATAAGCAAATATATATTTATTATGGATAATATTATTAAACATTTTATTATAAATTACAGATTAATGTTATATACTTTTGGATAAATTAAGTTGATTTAAATAATCCATTAATACAGCTCCAGCTGATGCTACATTTAAACTTTCCAATTTGGGGTCTATAGGAATACCCAGTCCATACTCTGAAGATACCTTTTCAGAGATGCCATGATGTTCTGAACCCATTACCAATGCAACTTTGGTCAAATTAAAATCTTTTTTCAAAATATCACCAGTCTTTCTCTTAAACAATACAGGTTTACAATCTTTTATAGGAGGTGGTTTTTCAGCAACAACCAACTTAAATCCACAATCCCTAACCATCGCCATCAATTCATCATACTCCACAAATGACCAATTAAATTTCAAAACATGTGCCAAACTGCTTTCAATCACTCTAAAATTCAGCGGATCACAAGATCCCCTCACAATGAAGATATGATCCCAATGCATTAAAGTCGCCGTGGATATTAATAGTCCCATGTTCTTAGGATCGCTAATACGGTCTAATACTAGCCATTTCGTTTCGTGATTTTTGTTTTGATGGGTTATTTGTGAAGGAAGTTGTAAATGTGTCAATACAGAATGAAATTCCAAAGGTAGAGATTTTAATAAATTATCAGAATCCAAAAGTATGTCACATTTCAAATATTGGTTATTTAAGTTGAATTGATTTATATCGACATTATTAGGAACTATTAATGATTTTAAAGGCAGCTGATTTTTATAATATTTTAAAGGTACTACCAATTCCCTAACCTCATATCTGTAATTCCTGTCAGTAATCAATTTTTTTATTGTTGTTGCTAAGTTTTTAGATATTTTATTCATTTTTTGTGAATTTAATTTTTTTGTGATTGGGTTAATCATTGTTGGGTTGCTGACTATTATTTATAATATTCTTTCCACACGATAAATAGCTGAAGCTTATGGGATTAGGATTATTTATGAGATTAGTCTAGAATTTGATTTAAATTATAAAATTATCAAATAATAGAATATGGCAAAAAAGCTAACAAAGTAATAATATGATAAAATTTTCTGGTTATTTATCATCTGATATATTATCACTACTCTGATCTTTATTAATCAGTCAGAAATTAATAAATAATATAATTTTACTTGTTTATGAGTCGAAAATCACTAGACAAAGCAACTTAATAATAATAAGCTTATTGAAATCTCAATAATAAATTGTCAATCATATGATCTATTTAATATTATAAAAAATGGATAAATAAGCTTAAATTGAATATCATAAGTTTAAAATATATTGATGATAATGAATAGATTGGAAATGGATCCTACAAATTCCCACAACATTAAATCAAAGAATGATCATTGAAAGTTACCAATCAATTAATGAAGTATAAATAGTCAAAATCCAATTCAACTCTTAAATATTTATAAAATTTAAATCAGATATAAGATTGTAAACTCATATATAATATAATATAATATAATATATATAAACATATATACAATAATAAAAGATATATACCTAATATAAATATAAATAATATTTATAATGATGGAAAATTTCATTCATCAATATATTATCGCTTTAGATAATGGCCTAATTGATAAAGTCTTAGAAATTATTGATTTAAGTTTACAAGGTTTATTTTAATTTCCATTCAAATCTGTAATTTTACTAATATCAGTTTTTAGAACTTACTTCAGGGAAAGAAACCTTACTGAGTGTAGTTCAAAAATTAGAACAGTTTCTGACTTCTGAAGACCCAAGTATGAGAGCCAAAGGTAAGTTTTTCAATTGGTAGATCTCAATAATTGACTCATAATAACTTGGGGTTTTCAGGGCTTGGTTTCCTCACAGAGATTCTCTCCAAATATCCTACGGACGCTTTGACGAAACAAGAAGGTAGCTATCCTTGTATGACAACATATCAAAAATATTAATGTCTATTAGTGACTCAATTTACTACCTTTCTAATTTCGCGTTTGAGTGATCAGTACAGTATTAAGGAAGTCTTACAGGGGATTGAGGGCTTGACAAGGTCGCCAAAGTTCTTGGGATACGAGTGCAATCAAGTATTGGGAGAATTGCTCTCCAAAGTGTCGGTGCAGTCCTTGAGTCAGCCTTTGAGGTTTACCATTTTGAAATTGGTGGGTCAATTGATTGATCAGCATTCTGAAGGTAGGCATCCATTATATGTAAAATAATGAAAATTTATTAATGTGATGCTAGTGATTATCACGATGAAAACTCAATTCCTCAACGGATTTATTAGTAGCATCGATGGCGAGAAAGATCCCAGAAATTTGGAGCTAGTATTTCAATTGGTTTATAAAGTGGCTCAAATTTGTGATATTGAGCCGGTATCAGAGGTAACTAAATATTATATATTTTACTGTTAGCCCATTAATTTTATATAGGATTTATTTGATACCGTGTTCTGCTACTTCCCAATTACTTTTAAATCACCTAAGGACGATCCTTTCGGTATTTCACCCGAGGATTTGAAAAATCGCTTAAAGTAATATTCAATTTACCAAAATAATCGCTTTGATTAAGCTTAATTTATAGACAATGTATTGGTGCATCTCCACTCTTTGCTCCATACGCAATCCCATCGCTATCTGAAAAATTAAGTTCTAATTCAGTAACTGCCAAGGTAAATCAATTAATACTAATACTTAAACTTATTATTAATAAATCAATTAATAGAAAGATACATTGAACGTCCTTGTCGATGTTATTGACGTTTACAGACAAGAAGACTTCTTAAATCAATTTGACGAATTGATTGATAATATTAAAGAAGAGGTATTATCACTATCTAACCAATATAAAATACGATATATTTATATTTAAATAGGTCTATCATCCCATGGATGACGAAATCCAACTAATTGCATTAAATGTTCTCAAAAAATTCTTCGCCAAAATTCAGCCCCAAACCGGGTCGGATTCCTTCAACGACGTACTTTGGAAACAGATTAACAGTCTCGTTACTGAAGCAGTCTCAAAATATGACGAACCTACCAACAATGAAAGTGCTATCAAACCCGCTGGAAAGTTACTCTCTCAATTGTGTGGCGCTAGCGTTTTGTGTAGTTGTTTGATTTTGGATAAAGCTTTAGTCAATTTACTTGACGCTTTCGATCAAGTGCATCACGTACAATTGAAGCGTGATATTCTCGATATTGTAGTCAATCTCTTAACGGAATGTCGATTAATTTTCAAATCTGAGAGCTCTGGATCTGATTTTGGTAATTTCAAAATCATTTGTTGACTTTCTATAATATATTTAAATTTTTGATTTTATAGATCCTCTCCTTCCAAATGAATTAGTCACACAACAACCTCGACTCTCGGCTATCTTTGATCAGCATTTCAGCCAGAAGAACGAATTATTAGGTCTCAGGAAAATTTCAGCTAACGGTTTCGTCGAATTGATTTTAACTGAACAAATTATGGATACTACAGAAGTATTTTGATTTCCATAGGTATTTCATGTGTATACTAATTTTATTTTAGAGAAATTTTTGCCTCCATACTTTGACTAACGCATTGTTGAATGAGCAGGATCAAGATTTGAAGTAATTTAAATTCCATTACTAATTACATTTCCAACTAACTTGACTTTTAGACAACATTTAATTATGATTTTCGAAAAATTAATCGATTCTGTTCCTAATTTAATCAGTGAGATTTGTTTCCCTTCAATTATCAATCATAATAACAGTAACTTGGTTCAATTTATTTTAATTAATGAAATAATTAATCAATTTTTAGAACTTGTTAGCATTATCCTTGCAAACAATATCGATCCTGCTCAATCCAGCCAATTGAAGGAAGTTATTACGTTTGCCACTTCGTTTGGCTCTAATGTTATTACAGCTCATTGGATTTTGGAAAGTATTTTGAGTCTTATTGTCAATACTTTGAAAGGTAATTTATGCTATATATACAATATACTTCATCAATTGTTAATATAATCAATCAGAATCATACACATATACATCCATCTCAATCGTCACATCCTTAATCCAATCCATCCAATCCATCCTTGAAAACCTATCTACCAAAGCCCAAAATAACGACACTTTCCAACTCTTCAACTCCATCTTCCTCCAATTGTGGAGTATTTCTTATGAATTGTGCGCCTCACCATCTTTCCTCAACTACTATGGCCAAAACATCATTAGCATTCAAAACCTTTTTCAGTCTGCTTACAGAGCGTTTATTTTGATTATTCGCACCCTCGATATATCCCAGCAGCAGGTGCTTCTCAACTGCGTGCATCGCCTCTTCTTCGATAATGATACTGGGGCTTTGAGGGGACTGGATAAAAATTTAGATTTGAATCAGTTTGTAACGCCTTTCAACGTAATTATAACAATTGAATTAGTTTTTGAATTTGTATTAATTGGCTATTAGGGATCTAATCAATTTGAAAATTTAATTTATCTTTACGCTGCAACAATTTTAGCAACCAAAGCTAAAGTAATATTGAAATAGATAGTTATTGACATATCACTAAATGGATTCTTTTTAGATTGAATTACCTTTCGATCCCACCAAACAAGTCCGCATATTAATCGATTACACTTTACAAAACTTACAAAAACCAATTATCGAACCTTTATTATTAATTGTGGGATCTTTAGTTAACAAATTTTTCAACGGTAATTCAAATTCCATAGAGTATTATATATAGAGATTTAATGACCTTGATAGACAACCAATGTAAAGAAATTGCCGAGAATTACGCTCTCACGGATTTGAAGTACACAGCTTTCGATTCTACCCAGAGGGATTTTAGGAGGATCGGAACTATGAAATTAATTTCATGGGTAATTAAAATCCCATTTAATTTTAAATTTTTATTAATGGTTTTTAGATTACTAAAGCTTTGGTTCTCAGAGGTCACAAGTCCGGATTCGATCTTCTCAATACTCTCATGGTCTCGTTAGAAGATACTGTCATCGGACCTCAAGCTGCCCAAGGTCTCCATATTGTTCTGGATGATGACAGTTGGGCCTTGTCCAAGAAGAATTTCCACAATGTTAAGGTATTTAATTAAATTATGATAAATTGATACAATAAATTAATAGATATTATAGTTTTTGTTTGGTCAAAGAGTGTTCACCTATTGTCTCACTCCCCTCATTCAAGGGTTTACTGATGGGAAGACAGAAGGTAAGTAATGGTCCCAGTTTTTCTACATTTAACTAATTTCTTTTAAGCTATGAAACATCACCATCTCTTAGCAATTTCTGCACTACTCAAAAATGCTCCTAAATCAGCTTTAGTGTCCGAAGGCTCTAATGTAAATTTCATAATTCATATAACAATTTCATCTTATTAACTTTATGAATTTAGTTACTTCCACTAATTATTGCATCTTTATACAATTCAGATCCTCAATTACAGCAATCTTCGTTAGATACACTACTAGTAATTATTGAAACTTCACCATCATTGGTTGCTGATAAGGATGAGAGTCTCATTGATCAATTGTTGACACTCAGTCAATTTAAGATGACTAAAAATATGGTAATTTATAATTAACACTATACTATACTAATAATACATTATTAATCTATTGAATTTAGCGAGTCAGAATGAGTGCACTTCGATGCCTGAACCAAATCAGTTTGTCCTTCAACAAGGAAAATTTAATCAAGCACCAAGATATCGTCCTCAAACGTCTCAAGCCATGCCTCGACGATCCCAAGCGCTTGGTCAGAAAATTGGTGGTTGACAGTCGTAATAGATGGTAAATATTCTAGTTTATCACTTTTTGATTTTATTAATTGATAATTTTAGGTATATGAGTTTAGGCACGAAGGGAGTTTAGCTGCTATTTAATGTCAAATAATAGCTCTTTATTTAACCAAAATAAAACAATTTTCATTTTAATTTAAACATTATAGAAGATTTATTTTATTGCAAGAACCACTGAGGCTTAAATTTCGTATCGTAATGAACTGGATGTGAAAATATTTCAATAAACTAAATAGCTTGATAAGTGACAAATTGAAAATAATAATTTAATTGTTACCTCCTGATCTGCCACTTTGACCTTAGCACCTGAAAACCTTGAAAATTCGTCAAAGATGCAGGTTAGGGACCACTTTTGAAGTTTTCTTAAACATCCTACGAGACATCCGACTCTTGCCTAGTTGATAGGAATTAGATTGAATATTTTAAAGCTAATATATTAGTTATTACTTTTCCTTTCATGCAATGTACTAAGATGGGATGATTTCTAACATCTAAAATCACCATTATTATAATATTAATTAAAAAATATAATTCAAACTACCCAACAACTGTACCAAAGCATCACTCATAATGGACTGATCAATTTCTTGGAATGGTTCCTAACCAATATTAAAACCTTATAGAATCTAAATATTGAATAATTACCTTATTTCCTTTAATAAAATACTGGAATATTTTTATATCATTACTATTACAAAATTCTGTCATCTCTGGAGTATAATCCTCTGGACACAAGTATCTAGGATCAAATCAATATTCAGCTCATTTTAAAATTGAATATAATTTACATAATAGATTTTAATTTTAATTTCTTTAAAAATTGAAAATTTTTCTTGTTGGGGTGACCAGATCGATACACTCCTGGTGCTACCATTGCAAAATTGAGAGGTGGGACCAATAGTTGGTTAGGTTTGGATATTTCATTTGAATTTGGAGCGTTTTTAGTATTGGTATGATTAGATTCTGATATTTCTGTCGAATTCATTTTATTATTTTGAGTATTTTGATTAATTGTTTGAAATTTAAATTGTTAGGGACTTGAATTTTGAAATATAAAGAGAAAAATAATAGGATTTGGAATTATGGGATAATTCCATTTCCTTTATTAACTTGGATTGAATATTAATTTAATAAAAAAATTAGATAACTATTAAAATAATTAATATTATATAATATACCCTTTGTTCAAAAGTTACCGCAGGTGTTTCTTATAATTTTATATAAAATAATATTAAATTATTTAAATTTCACATATTTGAATTTCAAATTTATTATGTTCAAAATAAAAAATAAGTTTATAAATATATATCTTACATTATTGTAGTTATCTTGATTAAATCAAATATTATATAATGAACAATAATTTACACAATAGATATTATAATAGATCGAGAATACGATAGTTATAAAATAATCAATTTAAATAACCAAATTATTGTAAAGTGTTCAATGTTTTATTTAATGTCAGTTTTCATTCGAAAAAACTACATTGAAAAAAAACTAGCAGTATTTTTTGAACACATGGTATTTACTATATGTTTAAGTATTTTAATTATTTAGTATTATATTCATTTTTATTAAATTTGTTAATCAAAATATATTTGATTTCAAAATAACTGATTATATATATATATATATAATAAAATAGATATAAATATATTTAAAAATAACTATTGAATGGTATAAATTATGTTAATAATAGGATATGGACTTAGTCTGTTGATTTCATAATCATATATGAATATCATAGCTTCAATTGGTTAATATAAATCTTAAAAATTGATAATTTATAATATAAAATCAATTTTTATACTCTTAATAATTATATAAGAGAGATTTAAATTTTATTAAACAATAAAAAAATTTTATTTTTAGGTAATTAATATTAAATCTTAAAATTGATTTTTATTAAAACATAAAAAATTTAACTGAAATAATATTTTAATTGATATGAATGATATTCATTAAATAATTAATACATATAATATTAATTAAATTTTAATTATCTTGTAATAATTTTATTTATTTTATTGTTTATAATTTTTTTTTTCAAATAAAAAATCTTCAAATTAGTAAAAATCATTTTAAAAAAATTGTATTAATTTTCAATACAACTCAATTATTTAAAATCAAATTAATTAATATATTGTTTAGACTGTTATATAAATATATTTTAATAATCGATAAAATAGTAAATAAATTAATTTTAATCTGTTTTTTGGCTATTAATTATTTTGAATATCGTAATTAAACTTTATATCATAGTTAGAGATAAATAAAGATAATGTCAAGATTGTCGACTTGGCAGCCCGTCGGACCAATGCAGGTCGCGGAGAACACGTTACCTAAACAAGTTGACAAGGTTAATCGGAAACTGTGTTCACCTTGGGAATTGAATTATATACTCAATGAGGATAATTGCATTGATGAGTCTATATGTCCCGATAAAAGAGCATAGGCCATCAAAATAAGAAAGAAGTTCAGATAGTAGAAAGAAAATCCGATGCTGAGCTCACCAACTATGGTTCTACCTTAAGACCAATAAAAATATCATTGTTAAAAACTAATTTATCTTGAGTTAATTTATCGATTCTAATTGCATTATTTAGTCGAAATGAATTCAGGTCAGCTAATCACTGTCGATCCACGTATAGTAGCATATTCACCCAATTTGCGTACCATGCTCGCTATTCAGGCAGTCACGCATGCGCCTCAGCTCGTCCGGCTTGCCTTGGACGTACCTATGCATGCCTGGAATCAGTGATCTGACTACCATGATTCTGGCCAGGATTGTCGAGCATGTGAGCGTTAGATGAATATTTGAACTTTTATTAATATTTGCAGATTAACTATAAGATAAAATGATCGATGACTCTGATTTAATCATATTAAAACAATTTATAGATTACATTAACTAAACTTTATTGTACTATTAATTATATGTGATTTCAAAAACTTAGACTTGAAATCACTTGAATTTGCATTAGACAATTCTAATCATATTACTCTTATTAACTTTAAACAAATGAATATAAAGAAAGTATTACAAATAATCCTGTACAATAAAAGGATAATCCTATAAAATATAAAAATTCAAATTTAAACGGCATATTTTTTTTATAAAATTCATAATATTAATTCGACTAAATACTATTTAATTTATTATTTTTTTTTAAAAAAAATCTCCAATAAATTTTAAATTCAATTACATGTTATAAAAGACCAAATCTTTGATTGGATCCAGAAATTTGGGAATTTTTTTGGGGGGGAGGGATCATTAGACTTAATTTCAAAATAAATTATATTTCAAAAACAATCACACCTTCAAAATAAAGTCGTGTTTTTATAATAATCAATGATTGGGTACTGCTAACTTGTTTATTGAGGGGATGAAATTCAAATTACTCTAAATTCATTATAAAAAAGTAAACCATGTTACTTGATTGGTGCTTGGATTTCCCATAAATTAGTATTCAGATGATTTTTTTAAATATGGTTGAATCATAGTTGAAAGAAGAGAAGGATCAGAGTGAGTTTGGATAAGTGTTTACTTAATTTGGATTAGATAATTACTATTTAAATCTTATTATCAACTGATATTATTTTATTTATTACTTTTAACTTTCTTATTCCAAATTTCGAAATGAAGATTTTGTTCATTACAGATGCTTATGAACCTCAAGTCAACGGTGTAGTAACAACGATAAAAAACCTCAAAAGAGTTTTAGAAGACCTCGGTCACACTATTGAAATTATGGAACCTTCTCAATTCTTAGGTATTCACGTTTTCGTCTACCCCGAAATCAAATGGTGTTTGGATTTATGGAGAGTAGGCAATATGATCCGCAATTCTGAACCGGACTGTGTGCATATCTTCACAGAAGGGATGCTAGGGTTAGCAGCTAGGATTTATTGCGAATGGGCAGAACCCGAAATCCCCTTTACAACGAGTTATCATACCCGATTCCCCGAATTTTTGGAAATGTACTTTTATATTCCTGCCAAGTATACATACAGGGGGTTGAGATGGTTTCATTCCAAGGCCCAGTCAACACTTGTGCCAACACCGAGTATGATGGATTATATGAAAGAAGTTGTTCCAGATGCGAATTGGAAATTGTGGACGAGAGGTGTCAATCCTAAATTGTTTTATCCCGAAATGCGTCTAAAAGCTCCTGAGTTGGTACCTGAGTTGGTTAATCTACCTCGTCCTATTATTCTATGTGTGTCGAGAGTGTCTCTAGAAAAAGGATTAGATGATTTCTGTAAATTAAAAGTAAATGGTACCAAAGTTGTAGTGGGAGATGGACCTTCCAAGAAATCCCTTGAGGCAAAATATCCAGATGTGATCTTCACAGGTGTGATGACTGGAAGTAAACTTGCAGCTGCCTACGCATTCGCAGATTGCTTCGTTTTTCCATCTAGAGTAGATACATTTGGCAATGTTATGATTGAATCAATGGCATGCGGTACCCCAATTGCTGGCTACAAAGTAACAGGTCCCAAAGATGTCCTGATCGAAGGAGTCTCAGGTTATATGCTACCCGGCGGCCTTGAAGAAAGTGTAGAAGCATGCCTCAAGCTCGATCGCGAACTCGTACATCAAGCAAGTCAAGACTGGACCATTGAAGCCTGTGTCAACATCTTTCTCAAGAATCTATACCGCCTACCTCCCGACTTTTGGCTCACCATCCCCAACCACAACCTACAGCCCACAAGTCGAAGCTTATCCAAGCGCTTCTTCAAACGCCTTATTTACATTTTAGAAATTTTCTTCCTAGCGTTTTACACCCAGTACAACGGTAAAAATATCTTTATTTTAGGATTTATTTCACTATTTATCGTTTTGTTAAATATGTTGCTGTGGACTGCTTTTTAAATAATTTTTTGAATTTTAAATTGTTTTATATATCATAATAGCTAGTAAATAAATTTTATAATGATATAGTTTCTTAATATCAAAATAATCAATTAATTTTCAAATATTATTTATTCAAATTTTTTTCACCTATTATTTACAATGAGAATTGATGTTGAAAATTTAAGTAGTTGATTTTGTACTGAAAATTAGCTCAAATATTATAATTTACTCAAATTGATATTTAATTTAAAGAATGATTAATTTATATATATATATATAATTAATATTAATATGTAGTAATATTTTTATAAAACTTTAAATTTTAATTGATGAAAATAACAGTAAATTCAATGAATCATAAAATGGGATATTAAATGATTATTTGATAGATTTAAAATACATGATATACCAAATATTTAAATTAAGTATATATTTAATTCTATATCCTATAGATATTTGTTTATATTTACAAATATAATTTGATCATTTTTATTTCATAATTGGGATTGAATTCTAAAACATCAGAATTAATTTTTTATTAACATACAAAGATTTAGTAATCTTATATTTAATTATATTAAATTATTTATATTTTTAAGAAAATTTTAAGATAAGTTATACCTCAAAATATTACTTTTAACTAATACACCTGATAAGTTTGAAACATATATTACTATTCTATATTTTTAATAATGGGAATTTTTTGTGATTTAAAATAAATAAATATTTTAATATATAATATATAAAAATAAATATATAATATAAATTTAATAGTTTCTTTTATTATTAATAACTTTTGGTTATACTTTTAACAAAGATTTAACACTTAAAAAATAATTCTTTTTATTAAAAACTAAAATTTAATGTTTTATAAACCAATTAAATTTTCCTGTAGAAATTTTCTTTCCTTTAAACTAGTTTTTTAATTGCTTAAAGCAATTATAATCACATAAATTATAATCTAAAGAATATACTAGATATAGTATTTTTTCTAGTTATTTTTAATTAGAAAGTTTTTTACAGCTTTAAATTTATATATTTTATAATTATTATGTAAAATAATAAGTTTTCTTAAATTATATTAAAAATACTAATTAAAAATATTTTTATTTAAAAAAACAATATAAAGTTTATCATTAATTGATTTTCCTTTAAACATTAAATAAGAATAGTATATATTATATTAACCTGTAAAAGTAAGTTATAAAATCAAAAACACTTATATTTTTACTAATAACTTAATTAATATTTAATGAAATAAACCTAAATTAAATAATTAAAATCTATTATATTTATTAGTTATATATATTATTAAATGGTGATATTTAGTTATTAATTAGTTAAAATATAAACCTTTAAATTTTACCTAAGGTAAGTTATAAATTTATAGGTTTTTGGTGATAAAAAAAAATTAAAACTTAGTGTATCTATCTTTAACTTTTCTAACTTCTTTAAGTTTATAGGGTATAGAATCAATTAACTTCTTACACTAAAAAAAGTTAATCTTGTTTTATACTTCTTAAATATATTTTTAAAGTTAATTTAAATTTTTTACTAGAGGGAAAGCTTTAATAACTTTTTTTAACTAATCCTAAAGGTGTTTAATTAGATTAATGTTAAAAAATTAAAGAAACTATTTTATAACTATTATCTTATTATTTTTAAGTTATTTAGTAATAAAAGCTATAGTATAACAAGAGGTATTATCTTACTAGAAAATAACATTAGATTTGTTTAACTTATATTATTTAATGGTTTTTTTCAATTTATTGTTTAGAATACTTTAATATATTTTAGTATTAATTCCCTTATTAACTTTATAAAGATACTTTATATTTAAAAACAACATATATCCTTAAATAATAATTAACCTATTATTATACTTTTAAGTAAAATTAACATAATAGTTATAAAATAATTCTATATCTTTTTTAAAGCATTTAGCTTTTTTATTAAATCTACTAAAGTATATTTTTATTTCATTAGATTAAATAACCTTACTTTAATTATTTTTAGTTTAATATTAATAACAACATTTAAACTTTTATTTAACTTTATAATAGGATTTTTTTAATTAGGGGTATTTTTTTTAAAGTGTAAGTGGTATCTATGCTAATATAAAATACATATAATAATATTAGTATTAACTAATATTTTTATATAGTTTTATAGTTTTTGTTATATTTTTACAATAGTATTATATTTACCTATATTAATTAACCTACAAATATATTTCTTATTATATTTTATTTATAATTCTAACACACTTAAGTTTAAATTTAAATGTTTTTTTATTGTTATTCTTAATAACTTTAACTATAGTAGATTAACTAACACTAGTAATTTTAATAATATCACAAGTTGATTAACCTTCTTTATAAAGTTAATTAATATATAAGTAGATTTTTTTAAAGAGGGATTTAGGTATAATAATACTAATAAAAAAAATTTAGTATATCTATAAAATATTATATAAAATAATAGTAAAGAGAGAAAAAAGATATAGTTATATATTGTTAAATATATCCTTTTATTTTAAAAACCTGTAAATTTATAACTTACTTTAGTTAAATAATAAAGGTTAATATTTTTGCTAATAGTTTATTAAATATATTTAAATATATTTATTTATTATTAAATAATATACTTTAATTTTATATTATAGTTTTAAATAATCTAATATATACAATTGTTTTAGTTATTAATTAAAATATATATATTTTTGATTTTATAACTTACTTTTATAGGTTAGTATATTATAATTTATTATAATAATAAATATTTACTTATTAACAAAATATTTATTTAAAGGGATTTATAAAAAATGTTGATTTAATTTAATTTAACATTTTGATTTATGTTTTAATAAAAGATTATACATAAAGATTTAAGATTCATCAATTATAATTATTCACTATAAAAGTTTAAGCTTATAATAATATTTTAGTAAGTTTTATTTAACAATAATTATTTTACCTTTTTTTTAAACTTTAATTAAATTATAAGGTATTTATTTTATATTTTTATTTATTAATTTAAGTTTAAACTTTAATATATATATAATACTTGTAAAACTAATATTAAAGTACTTAAATAATTCTTTTACTAAAATAAAAAGGTGATTTTTAATATATTTTTTTATTTTATTAATAATTAAAAGAGTAATTATTAAAGTTAGTTTTTTAAATTTTAATAGGTTTTAAATAATTTCTCTTTTAGTTTTAAAGTAATTTATCTAATAATAAATTGTTAATTTAAATAATACTTTATTATTAAAAACTACTTGTAAATTTTAAATAATTTTAAAAGGTTTATAGTTAAATTTTATTAATATTAAAATAAAAAACTTTTGATAATTATTATTTAATTTAAGTATAATTAAATTAAACAACCAATTTTAAAAAGTTAATTTTTTAATCAAAAAAACTAATATATA
>JNEM01013680.1:0-20728 GCA_000697335.1 Conidiobolus incongruus B7586
ATAATTAAATAATTTTAAAATTAATCCTAAATAAAAATATTAATATATAATTTAAAAAAATTAATACAAAATATAAAATTAATATTTATTTTTATTAATAATATCTTTTTGCCATTTTTTAATAAACTTTTAATACCTCAAATATAATTTTTTTATTAAATACTAAAATTTAATATTTTTATAAACTAATTTAATTTATTTACAGGACTTTATTTCTTATAAGAATATTTTTTTATTGCTTATTATAATTATAATGACAAGGGTTGTAATTTAGTGAATAAACTAGGAATAACAACTTTTTTTTATTTTTTATAGATGGTTTTTTATAAGATTAAATTTATGAATTTTATAATTATTATACAAAATAATAAGTATCATTAATTTATAATAAAAATACCAAATAGGAAGTATATTATTTAAAAATATATATATTAAGAGACTAATTCTCAAAATCCTTATATAAATTTCTATATAATTCTTTTAACTATAAATTAATCAATTACTTTATACTTTTAAAGTTAAATTAATTATATAAATAGTAAATTATCTAATAAACTAGGTTTTTCCTTTTTTTTAATTTTTATTATTTCTTATTTTTTTATTATTTTTAAGGTTAAGACTATATTCTATCAGTATTATAATATATTAGCACTACCTAATATAAATCCTAATATATAAGCATTGACTCATTTGTTTACAAAGCTTAATTAAGCTTTGTTTACATTTACATCATCCTGCCACATTATTGGTACCACGTTACAGGCCACGCTACTTTTATATCAAGTCTTCCTTTGCTTTATTTATTTAATTATTTACTATGCTTATAATTATTCAATATTAAAAATATTAAAATAAAAATATAAATATTTATATTATAAATATATTTATTCATTATTTGCAATTATTTTTCTAAAATTAACTCCATTATTAAAGAATCATAAAATAACAATTCACATATTATAAATTTTACAATCATCTTTTATTAATTATTATTAATTCTAATAATAATATAAATATATTATTTATTGGAGTTATTTAAAATATTTCCCAATATTGAAAATTCAATTGATTTTTAAATATTCTAAATTTAAAAATAACAACTTTGAAATATATAAAATATAAAATAAATTGGAATGAGTTATAATATATAAAAGTCTTCAATATATAACAATCAATAATAAATATATAAAATCAACTAAATTTCTAAATAGGGAAATTTTGTTAATTTAAGAAAGATGAGATAATTGACAAGTATTCAAATTAATATTATTAAATTACCATTTATAACTTAAAAAATTAATTTGAAATCCAATTTGAATTACACATAAAAGGATTAAAAAATATATCGTTTTGAAATATAGCACAATATCAAATTAGACCGAAAAAAGATTATTAAAACTGAATTAATATAATATTCATTCAAATTCCAAAAAAATTTAACATGAAATTTTAAAAAAATTCAGTACTATTTATTTGAAATCATTGGAAATGAAAAAAAATAATTATTTAATTCTAACTATTAATAAAATTTTAGTCTAAATAATAATTTATTAAAAAAAATATAATATTTTGTATTAGATAGGTAGATTCTTGGAATTATAAAGTGCTTTGGAATGGTTTGAAATTTTAGATTGAAAAATTCAATAAAGAATATGTAAAATATAATGATATTATGTTTACATATTTGAAAATTTAAAACTTAAAATAGTTAATTTGGCACCTGTTTGGACAAGTGGTCCAAAATAAGATCCCAAGCCTTGGGGAACACTTCATCATTCAAGTATTCTAACTCCTCGGGAGGGAATTTACTCAGTACATATCTTCCAACTACACTTGGATCTTTGTCAATAGGTCGACTTATTCCAATTCTTAATCTGTCAAATTTCTAAAAAAATTGAATTAATAATAATATAAATATTAATGATATATAAATTCACTTGATTGGATATTTCACTTATTATGGATTTAATACCATTGTGACCACTATTTAATATTACATTAAATAAAATTTATAGAAAAAATTATATTAATAAGATTACCCTGCAGATCCTCCCTTCTTTATGGAAAATTTCCCTAGATCTCGATCCAAATCGTCGTAAGCTACAATCAGTTGATTCGGAGCAAGGTTTGCTCTTTTCACTAAAAACAATTTAATATTGTATGATTAGGAAATTATGTAGAATTAAGTATTACTCAAATTTTTAATAGCTTTTCCATTTTCATTCATAAATAATTTAGGCTTAATTAGAACTATTTCGTATTCGATATCTTTGGGAGGTAATTCCACTTCAACTGGTGTTTCAACAACTTCGCCATCAATGGATGATTTCTTCTTCTTTTTGGATTTTTGAGGCTTTGGAGGTGGTATTGACACGTTGAAAGAAGCGATCCAACCTGGAAGTTTAGTATCGAGCTTCCAGTCTAAACTGTATACTCTGGCAATATAGTCTAAAAAATTAAAACCTACATTGTGGCGAGTGTTCAGATGACTGAAATTGCCAAGGCCTGCCAACTATAATTGAAATAAAAGAATTGATTAACTTTAAATCAATTATCAGGTGGTTTGAATTAAATTACCTGTATTTTACTAATTGCCATTATAATGATTTGAATTAATTAATTAATATTCGATATCGAGTGTGGATCAAATTTGTGTGAAAGGGATCATTATTAAATAAATTAAAATTTGAAATTATTATGGGATTATATGTGTTAAAATTTAGTTTCATCAATATATCTATTTGTGATTTATTAAAATAAATTATATATTCATATTGGTTTTTTTTCATTATTTGAAGCGTTCATTAATTATAAATAGTTAACTTTTACACTATTAATATAAAGCTTTTGATTATTAAGTTTTCATATTATGTCATTTCAAAGAATAAATTCAAAATATTTTTATTGCATTTTTTTTCAAATTCAATAATAAAGATTTTTTGATATTTGGCAAATGATATAAGGTCGATTATTCGGAAGAGAGTCAGGATTTATTATTGGTTTAACTGCTAAATAAAAAGATATTTATATTAAAATTGGTTCATTCTGTGTTATGTATAATTATACTATGTATACTCAATTTTAAATTTTATTTAAATAAATAATTCTGAGTAGTTCGTATCATAAAAAATGAAATTCAAACTTAATCATATTTAGTTTGGATAAACTTTACATAAATTTCGACCAAAATTTAAATGGACAATAAACTCCAATATTAATAATTATATTAACAAAAAAAATTAATAATTATTATTAATATTTCATGATTATAATTTAAAATTTAATATTGAATTAGTTATAGAATCTGATAATGGAATTATATGAAATATAATATAATTATTATATCATTAATTATTTTCACTGATTTAATTATTTGATACAGCACTTACTAATCAATTATTGTATTATTATAAGTTATACATATCTATCATTGAATTAAGTAAAAAGCATAAATCAATGTGAGCTGAAATTAAATAACATTAATTATATAATTAAAATTGAACCTTTTGTCTGACGATATTAGTTTAAATTCAGTAGATATTTTTCATTCGAAACTTGATTAATATTGTTAGTTCAATGGTGTATCAATATAACAAATCATAAATTTGATATAATGCTTATTATTTCTTAAGAATAGCATTGTTCTAGGCATTAAGCATTGAATCAAAATTTTTCTATATTTTAATCATATTATAAAAAATAGAAATATTTTAAATTGTTTATGTAATTTATCAACGTTTCAAATTAAATTAAAAGTATAAAATTTCATTAAGGATAAAATAATTCATAAATTATTTTATTAATATACGGATTCGTTGAAAATTAATTTATCATATACTATTATTTCAGTATTTTTCAAACTTGACTATTTGTATTAATTTAAAATATGCTCTCAACACAATAATATTATCATCAAGATTATCCAATAATTGGAGATAGATAAAAATCCATATATAGGAAGAATATAATTATAGATAATTAATATCAGTAAGTTAATTGACTATTACCATCAGCATGTTGTTTATTTACTCTCTGACAACTTAAACGTTGTACATTGTAAACTTTCGATATGAAATGAGAGCCTAACACCTAAATACTGTCATATTATTGTTATTATTTAAAAGAATCGAACTAAATTATCACAAATCGTCAATCCAAGTTAAGGCTTTAATTTCTTATTGAAATTCTACTAATTTCGAATTTTTTCTTGATTGGAAATACAAGATTGATTATCATTTACCTTTCAATTTGAAAATTAATATATTAATTATAATTGGATTTAATAAATAATATATAAAATTCTGATAGAGTAATTGATATTTCAAATACAATATGAATTTCCAAGAATCAACAAACATATACATTTTAATTTTTAATATACTGAATATTTATTCATTTCATAGTAAACATGATTATTTCACTTTAATAAAATGGCGTTTGTTTATGATTTCAAATAAATGTAAAATCATTGGATAGGTATAAATGGCTAAATATATATTTTTAACCTAATAAATTGGAACCTTAATTCTATAATCTGCAAAAATCTATCTCATTAAAATTAATTTTCAGCTTTGTCCAAGACACAAAAATTTTAAAATATATTAAAAAAAATTAGATTATAATTACATTAAAGATTAAGAGAAGATGATAAACTTATTGCTCTTAGTTTTTTCTCTATATTACAATATGGGATACATTATTTCAACTGTTATTATTGAAAAATTTCTCAAATTTAATTGTAGTTAATGAAATATTGATTTGAATATTAAGGTGATATCTGAATAATTATTAAATTGACTATGGTTTGAAAGCTAAAAATAGAATCCTCTTGTCTTGAATATTGCTTAAGTGTATTTCAATCCATAATCAGAGTAAACTGCATAGTTATTCAATTTTAATCATCCTTCCAAATTGAATTTTTGCTGAATAATATTATATTATAAACAGAACCTAATATATTTATTATATTGTAAGTTACGACAATAATCGTGCGAGGAAATAGACTTTTAGAACCTAAATGGGGAATCGGTAGTGGTAAACGATAAATAATTACAGAGGGAAAATTAATGGGCTCACAAAATGAGGTGAAAATGGCTTACTGCGAATAAAGTTAATATCTCACGCTCGTCACTACTCAATGCTTTTGTGAGGGTTACTAGAAAAATTCAGAGAGTGGATACTTTTGAAATGAAGATAAAAGAGATGTATTTATTAGTTCGTTCGTGATAATTTTATATTAGCTTTCATTGTTGATTTTTATGGATAGGAATGACTCAATGACAGAAAGGAACGCAACCACCAAATTCAGAAAATGAGTATTCTCCAATGTGACTTCTCAATTCAGAGTGACAATTGCAGTTTCTTGAGCAATTGACAAGGTTACTTCCCATCTCAAGTAATGATATAATTGATTGAAAAAGAAATTAGGCTAATTCTTAATTTTAGAATATAATCTATAACTATAAATTTGATAGCATTATTACTAAGTTTACCTGTTGTAATTTATGCATAAAAATCAACTGATATTTCATTTTCTGATAGCTTTCCCTAATTTCTATTGTTCATATGAGTACTATTCAAGTCATTAATTTCCAGTTTAAACAAGATACAAATATATATATCGAGTATAGATAGCATCCGAGTATTATTAAATAATATATAATTTTTGACTATTTTTGTATTTAAAAATTCTTTGTAGTGAACCTCATGAATTAACCAATACAATAGGCTTTAGTAAATTAATGCAACCAAGAGTAGATTCAATTAAAATTTAAATTTTTTTGTCGCCAATGTGACCATGTATGCAGGAATTACTATATTAGTTAGTTTGGCATTTGAATGTTAGCAATCGAATAAAAGCTGACGATTTACTTATAATATAATAATTATTTTCATATTTGACCATTGTATCATTATTAATAATCTTCATGTTATTCGTTAAAATACTTGCTTTGATTACGTCTGCTGTTGCAATTCCTTCTGAAGTGGAAAGATATACAGGCCACAAAGTGATTGAGGTGCGCAACACTCCAGAGATTACATCGTTTTTAGAAAAGATCGGAGCTGATATCTGGTCCAGAAATACCGATACGATGGATGTTAGATTGTCTCCATCTCAATTCAAAGAATTCCAATCCTTGTTCTTAATGGAGAGACGTGGTTTTAGAGTTAAAATCAACGATGTTCAGGAGCAAATTGATGCTGCTAACGAATTGAAGCCCGCAATATCTGACGATTGGTTTGATTCTTATCACACTTATGACGAGATTTTGGCTTGGTACACTAACCATGCTGAAAGGAATCCAGATGTAGTTAAGTTAGTCCCCTCGATTGGCAAATCATCTCAAGGGCGTAAAATATTTGCAGTACATTTGACCAACCCAGGTGATACTCAAAATCCTAAAAAACAAGTATGGTTCCAATCTCTCACCCATGCTCGTGAATGGATAGGAGGAACTACCACCCAGTATATATTCAATCACATATTAACTAATAGAAACAGTGATCCAGCCATTAAAAAGATATTGGACGAAGTCGAAATCATATTTATCCCAATTGTGAATCCTGATGGCTATGAACTTTCTTGGACTCATCGCTTATGGCGAAAGAACGTTCATATTAGCTCTGGGCCTTTACTTGGTGTTGATCTCAATCGTAATTTTCCTTACAACTGGGGCGGACCAGGTGCTTCCACTAATCCTGCTGCAGATGACTATCGTGGTCCTTCCGCTGGTTCAGAGCCTGAAACCCAAGCAATCATGAAATACTACGAATCTTTCCCTAATATGGTTGGAGCTATCGATTGGCACACATATTCGGAGCTGGTGCTAAGACCTTACGGACACAAGAAAGAAGATGCACGTGACGAAGACAAGTTGAAGAGCTTGGGAGCTGCACTTGTCGATGAAATTCAAGCGGTTCGAGGCAAGACATACAAAAATATCAAGGAAATAGATCTCTATGCAGCATCTGGAACCGCAGAAGATTATTTCTACGGTGATGGTGGCAAAACTTATGCTTACACTATTGAATTAAGTCCCGATGAGAATGCCACCCCCTTCCTCGGATTCATCCAACCTCCTTCCGAAATTAAAAAGGTTGGCAAAGATCTAGTACCAGCAGCAATCAGATTTTTGAAGGAAGTTTCAAGTAACCCTTTAAATTCTCAATAACTCTATATTATTGTATTATAATAAAACATATAAATTGTAATTGAAAAATGTAGTTATTTTAAATATTTAAATCTGGCGTAAATCAACTTTACTGGTATTATTCAAATTGGTATTGAATATTATATATTTATTAAATATTAAGAATATATTTGAATAAATTAAATTTAATATCAATCAATCTGTAATAGGGAATTGATTTGTATTGTAATAGAACATCTAAATATTCCTACTATAACAAATTTAAAGTAATTGTCAAATTTTTAACTATATCTTCATTCAAAATTTGTTTTGTTTAAATAATAATTTTGCATTGATATTTTTTTCTTAAAATAAAAATTTAATTATAGATCAAAAATAATAATATTAAATAGACGTTCATTAATTTAATTTACATATCTATTTAGCAATTCTGATTCTGAAATTTATCAATTGATCAATTTAAAAAATATAAAAATATCAACTTATTAAAATTTTTTATTATTTTAAAAATCAAGAAATATTTCTTAATTTATTTTTATATTGTTTAATTAATAATTTTAAGTCAATAATTTATATTTTATTATAATTATAATTAAATAAAATCTTTCAACATTTTAAAATTATTTATACATTCTATAGCTTATTATTTTATTAATACTATCAATCATGATATACTGATTTCAAATTCAAACATTTAAAAAAATGCTAATTAATGATTCAGTCTATCACAAAATCTATTTAAAATATCGGGTAAGATCTGAATTAATATATTATATTCACCATATCATAATCAATTATAAATATTTGAATTTTAATCCATTTTCTAGTTCAAACAATACTCTAACATATTAAATTATTTGAATTGAATTATTAATTTGTTGATTGGTTGATTTCGAGAAATATAGATATCAATATTGTTATTGTAACTATTGGTATATAGATATTGAAAGTGAGAATACTATTCAACATTCAAATTATTCAAATGTGACATTATTAAATTTAATTAAATTTCTTTATTATATGTTTCGCAAAATATTTCATATTTTCAAACGATCATATTTTAGATCGAAATAATATAATACAATTAAATAATATCAAAATTCAAATAATGTTAATTGTTTTTATTAATTATGTACAATTTGATTATATATAATATAATTTAATATATTATTTTTGAAACTGGGTTTATATATTTTAATATAGCAAATCAAACTGTAACCATTCCAAATTGACACTGTATCAAATCTTGTAAACCAAATTTAACAGTAAGATTTCCAAGAATTTAATAAATTTAAACAATTTGCAAGTTTCATAAAAGTTTTGAAAAATATCATTCTTAGTTATTTAAACAATGATTAAGTAAATATTTGAATGAATAAACATTTTTTTCGGCATATTTTCATTTATTTAAGCATTCCATGATTTTAGCATATTATTTGATATTTGCGGGGCTACTACTGGGTGGTAAAGTTCTGCCAAAATCAAACATTGAAACTGTGTCATATAAGGGGCATAAGGTAATACGACTGGAAGCTAACGAATACAATCGAATTTTATTAGAAAATCTCGATGCTGATATTTGGTCGATGAATGAAAAATTCATTCAAGCTCGCTTAAGTCCTCATCAAATGAAGCAGTTAAAACAACTGACTGGAGACAAGCCAATGCCAGTTGTGATAAACGATGTTCAGCGAGCAATCGAAGAATCTGACGAGTTGAGAACCTCAGAGGACGATGACTGGTTTAGTAGCTACCATACATATAGCGAAATCTTGATGTGGTTTTCTCAACATGCTAAGCAAAATCCAAATCATGTTAAACTGGTGCCTAGTATTGGAAAATCTTTCGAAGGACGCGATATATTCGCAGTTCATTTGTCAAACCCTAATAATGTTGAGAAAAAGCAAGTTTGGTTTCAATCACTCATCCATGCCAGGGAGTGGATTACAGGTACCACAACCCAATATATCTTTGATCAGTTGTTAGCTCAAAGGCAATCGGATACCATCAAGAATATTTTAGATCGTACAGAAATTATTTTCATTCCTATTGTCAATCCTGATGGTTATGTATACACCAGGATAGATCGTCTACAACGTAAGAATAGGCATTTAGTAGGTGGTGGAGACGGCGTTGATCTCAACAGAAACTTCCCAACTCAGTGGGGTGGGCCAGGCGCTTCAAAGAACCCCAACAGTCAAACTTATTTAGGTCCCCATCCAGCATCCGAGCCTGAAACCAAAGCTTTGATAAACTACTTCAATTCGTTGACTAATGTGGTAGGCGCAATCGATTTCCACTCATATTCTGAACTAATTTTGAGACCCTTCTCACATAATGATACCGATACTCCGGATGAAGCTGTGATGAAAAAATTAGGGGATCAAATGGCAAAGGCCATTGAGAAAGTATCTGGCAAAAGGTACTCCAATATAAAAGAAATCGAATTGTATCCCTCTTCCGGATCAGCCTCTGATTACTATTACGGGGACGGTCGCAAAGTAGCGAGCTTTGCATTTGAACTAAGTCCCAATTCCAAATCACCTAACGGTTTCATAGTGCCTCCGAGCCAAATTGTAGAGGTTGGTAAAGATATATTTCCAGCAGCCCTTCAATTTTTAGAATTCATGACTTATAAAAGTTTGAAAAATGATTCTAATTTGGATAATAATCATCAAAAATTACTCAAACCTCATGCAACTTATTAATTTTGGAATTTTTTATTTTTATCATCACATATTATTTTTTAATAATTAATAAATTTTTATTTTTAGAATATATTATTTTAATTTATAATATACTTACAAATTATCCATATTTATAATATATTTGATTTATTTTGAATATAATTTTAATGAATTTTGATTTAAAAAATCATAGATATTCAACATTATAGTTAATGTATTATTTATAAAAATTATAAATAATATTTTATTAATATAAATTAATAACAAATAATTCCAAAGAATTAATTTTGAATAAATGAACTAAGACATATTATTGCTAATAACTGAGGATAAAATGTATTTCCTTGATTATATTATTTAGAATATGATACTAGGATATTGATTATTCTTAAATATGTAATTAAAAATATTATAGATTCATAAAAAATTGCAATACATATTACAATCTATTTATCACACTTAAATAAGTTATGAGTAGTAAATGTTAATATTAAAATTTATATTGGATTTGATAATATATTATAAATTTTTTGATTTGAAACCAAATATATTGGAACTGAAATTACTCTTGAATATAATATTAATATTTTATTCAGATATTAAATTTCAAGTATTTATTCTAATATTGAATGTGTCATAAGGAACAATTATAAAATTGGTAAATTTGATCGATTTGATAATTATTGAATTGTTACTTGATGATTTTTAATTTTTATAAAATAGCATTAAATGAGATTCTGGATATATAGAAATATAATATTAATCAAAATCCCAATATTTAAATCTCAAAAATTTATACATAATTCTCAAATTATGTAAAATTTTAATAATATGTGATTATTATATAAATTAGGAAATTAATATGATTACAGTTAAATATTTATCAAAAATTTTTTCTAACCAATAATTGAATATACTGAATTACTAAAATATTCACCCTTTATTAAATGACATTTTATTCACACTTATTTGAAATTTATTTGAAAATAGCTTCTGTCAAGTTATGATTTAGAATTATATTATCACCACTCACACTATAAAATTGTATTAAATATATGAAATTTAGTACAATTAAAGATTGAAATTAATTCAAATCAATAATTATTGAATAAATTCAAGCTATCCTTTAATTAGTTAAATATTGAAATAAACGTCATTAATATTAAGATTAAATAAAATTAAAAATTGAGATTTTATAATAGTTAAAATTATTAATAGTTTGATACTAAATAGTTCAAATATATTGTTTACGTTACCATTATTTAACCCAGGTTAGTTGAAACATGTTCTATTTTATACAAAGACAATCCTTCTGATCAAATAGAATTTATTTTTACCAAATTATTATTTTCATTTCATTCAGTCAAGTAGAACATTAATAAATCTAATAATATCAATATAAAATTTTAATTTATAGTAAAATTTAATAGATGTTATTAAAATATTCAATACATCAAAGTGGTATAATGATGATTGTATTATAATACAATCATCAAAAGATAAATTGAATTGATATTCATTGACTAGAGTAAGGAGTTGAAAAAGTTAAGATCATCAAATTAACTAAAAAGAATTAGATCAAACTAACTAGATCAAATTAAAGATAACAAAAAGTTTGGCTTTATTGATATCTGACTAAAGTATACCATTAACCTAATCCATTTGATTGATTGGTAAAAAAAGTTGTGACAAGTTAACTGGTAGTGGTGAGTTATTTTGGCATTGGAACTAAGAAGCTTGCGATTTGGGGCATTGATACGCCGTTGATTCTTCTCAAAGTCTAGGTAAATATTGTTAACATTAAATAGTTCAAAATATATTGTTAAATATAGATAATTACCTCCCAAACAAATCCAACGAAACCATCTTTGGACTTGAGAATGTTAAAGTAGTACCACTGGTCACGAATGTGAATGACCTTACCATCCTTGACTTTGATAGTCATACGACTGCGAATGTTCACTGGGAGGTAAAGGACCGCTGTATAGAAGTCGTGGTTCAAATCAATGACTAATTCATCATCTGTCATTCTCAAGATATTGTAACCACGGGTCACTCCTTTAGGCAATACTAAAGGCATCATAAGGAATTGAGCTTCAATTTCTTTACGATTGTTGGCAGATACGATGGGATCTTCAAACCTATTGAATATAAATATGAATATAATGATATAGTGAATAATTCTAATAGCGATGAGTACACTGAATTTGATCCGAAAATATTAAAGTCCTCGAAAGAAGGTTTGCAAGAGTACAGCTAACTGTAATTTAATATTTAACTTCATTAATATATCACATATGAATATACCTTTAAAACAGTATTTAAAATCTGTTTCCATTCGTGAGATAATTGAGATTCGTCAATTTTATTATTCAATTCATTTTTATAATTAGGATAATTAAAGCTAATCAAATTTTCTTTTAAAAAATCCAACATAGTGTATTAATCTATTTGAATAGAAATATTTATTAGTGAATAATATTAATATATATAGAAGCGAAGATATTAGATAATATATTCAACAATCAATCAAATTCAATCAAATAAGAGCTCCATTCATACTTATCATTCAATATATATAATACTTACTTTAACAGTAATATGATAGAATATAATCCAATTTGACAATTGAGAATTTCAAATTTTGAAAGAACTGAATAGTCAATAATAGTATTGAACTAGGATTATTGAACTATTTATACTGAATTACATCCAAGGGGATGGGGAATAAAGCGATGATCTAATCAATCAATTCTTTTTAGATCGAAAAGCTTCAAATATTTTCTATTCCAAATTTGACAATATTATTAGCTCGTGATAATTAATTTAGGTCTTTCCATCTCGTCATTGTCCCCCCAACTTTAAAATTATGGGCGTACTATTAAGTCAATTAAAATCATTTTCTAATCATACAGGTCAAATTGAAATTAAAACTCAATCTAAAATCTCAAATGAAAATTAGCTATATTTAAAATTATTTAATTGGAATGGCTGGTTTGATTAACATATTAAAAGTTATAATGATAATCTCTTTTAAAATTTCGCTTAATAACAATTTAAGATATATTAAACTTAATTGGTATTATTGATTCATTTTGTTAATTTTTAAATTTTATATTTTGAATAAATGATTCATATTTTGTCATGATTTAAGTTGATTCATCATTTTTTTGGTAACTTCAACAAACTTGGGAAAATTCGTAATTGATATAAAATGTAATATATTTTATTTGAGATTTTAATTTAAAAAATAGTATATATTTGAATTTTATCTTTTATATTGATTAAGTTATCTTCAAAGCTAGTGCTTAGGATCATGATAATACTGAACTTTCCAAAATTTGCCACAGTTATTCTATGTAAATGATAAAAATCCATTAAAGAGAGCTCATATCGTTATAATACGTTATAAATTATAAAATAATAAATCGGATATAAATTTTAAAACCAAAATTTCAATTAAGATCTTGATTATCTTGGGATCGTGACGATGATTTCAACTATTATTGGATAATTTATATCAGATTAAAAATAATATCACTTTTTAAAATCAATCTTTAGTTACAAATTGTTCAAAAATAATATTATAACAATAATCAATAATTCTTTCAACCTATATATATTTATATTTTTTATTTTTATATATTTTTTGAGTATTGTAAAATATCCAATTTAAAAATTTGAAATTCAATTGTCAAATTCTTGTAAAACATGAATATTTATAAAAAAATTATACAAGCAATAAATGTATTGTCATAGTATAAAATACTAACACGTCTTGGGAAAGCCGTGTCCAGAGTAGTATAAATAAAAGAGAGAGATCTGGGAAATTGCAGGTAAATGATAGGGAGACAGGGAGATGGGGAGTTTATTGATTTAAGTCAAATAGCCGGGAGGACCCGGGCCGAACTCTTCCTGCTGAGGATAGCTCTAATTCCGTGTTTTATATAGTGTGGGTTGGGTAAGGTGATTCATGGGATTATCCGGTGACTTGCATCATCGGCCAATTAAAAGATAGAGCAAGAGCAGATGGTATGTAAGGGAGAAATGACTTTAACATTAGGTTGATGTAAGGAAACTTGGGTAGAAGGGAGTCACCTGACTCGTGACAATACAAATATGAATTATAGAATAATTTAAAAATTCAAAATTGAACATTGATTTTTAAATTTATTATAGTGTCGCGGATCGGGAGGCCCGCTCGCCTTTCGACTTTAACTGTCCGTCAATATTCCGGATGTAATCCACTCACAAATATCAGGAACAATCTTTGCACAATGAAAATTCCAGACTATAACAGAAGTTAGAGTTTCAACATATTGGCAAAGGATCAACCACACTATAAAATAGTCACTGGACAGACATTTGCTGGAGGATCACTTCGATCAGGGCCAAGCCCTACATCTTGATATTTTAATATAACCCCTCTAAAGTATCTCGTTAGTTGTCTTTGGCCTGTTTCATCGAATTCACGTGATCTTTATCGCAAGACTACTTTCCAAATGCCTTGAAATAGATAAAATTATAATTGATTTATAGATATAAATATGATTATCCAAATATTATTTATTGTGTTGTGTTTTATATTAAGTTTTATAAATAAAGATCGTAGTTAGAAAAGTACTCAAAATATGATTTAGTAAATTATTTATTAATTCTGCTCTTTAACGTATTGGGACTGTAGGTTTGAAAACTTACTGTTGAGGCGTCGTAGCAGAATATCCAAAAGAAAAAAACTTCTTCTCTATCTTTATCACTGTTGGGTTTAAATAATTGAATCAATGAATGATATGGGATTTGGATAAAATCTAATAAAGAAAATAAAGAGAACAAAGAGTATCCTTCAATTATAGACTGACAAAGTCAGCTTAAAATAGAAATAATATTGGTTTAGCTATCAAACTGGAAGAGATGATTAATTTTGAAATACAACAATTGATAAAAAAAATCAAATTGAAATTATATATATAATCAAATCTATTACTAGAATTTATTTTATAAATATATACTTTGAAAAATTTCTCATAATTATAAGATATAATTATTGATATCATTGAAAAATCTTTATACTTGAATTATGTATTTTAAGTTTAAATATTAAAAACACTCCATTTATATATATAATTTTATATAATTAAAATAAAATTTAAAAATTTATGATGATATGTTTGGTATCAATAAATTTCAAAAAAAAATGTTATATTGATAATTTCATTGATATTTTGTATATTTTTTGTATTATTTTTATATTAGTTTCAAAATTAATATTGATAAAAGAGATTAAAGATATATGTAATAACTTTATAATTTTAATTTTATTAAATTTTTACTCAATATAACTTGTTATAAAGAAGTAACTTGATAAAATATATAACCAATTAAATGTTACCTATTAATAGTAATTTTTAAATTAATTATTATGAGCATATATATGTTTATCAAAATAATACAAAATAAATTTTAGAACTTATTTTTCAATATATTTTATCGAAATTATCAATTGTACTCTATTATTCAAATAGTGGAATAATATTGAATTAAAATTTAATTTTCAATATATATCAATCAATAATTTAATGGAATTGGGTATTTGAAATATTAACCTATGGAAATAAATTATGTCATATTATTTTATATTTTTTAATATTATTAATATTTTATTTTGCTCAATATTATATTTAAAAGAAAAAGAGAATAATTTTAATCAGATTAAAAAAATATAATTTTGAATTTTTTACATTAATTTGATTTTTAAATCATTTAATATTTATCCTTATTAATTCAATTATATTTTAATATTATTTAGTGAATATTATAAAATATTAAAACCAAATCGCTTTCTAATAAATTTAAAACATTTTAATAAAATATCTAATTATGTATTAAAATATTGATTATAAGAAATCCTATAATTAATTCAATATAATATATAATTATTTTTTAAAATAAATATTGTATTGATCTTTACATAATAAGACTATGTTAAAATTAAATATAAATAAATATCATAATATATAATTAACGAAAATAAATATAAAAAATAAATTCATTATTTTATATTATCATTCACTTTTAGTAATATTTTTAATAAACTTTTGATATCTAAAAACTTGCTCTTATTATCAAAAACCAATATTTAATATTTTATAAATTTATCAGGTTGATTTATATTATTCTTTTTTATAAGCAAATTTTTTAATGATATATAATAATTATATTTAAAAAACTTATTTAGTAAATATATTTTATATAGTAATTATATCTAACTCCTTAATTTTGAAATATTTTTAAAATTTTAACTATATATATTATGGAGTTAATTTATAAAATATTAATATACAAATTAATTAATAATATAATTTAAATAAAAAGTTAAATAAGATTATATATATATTATAAAAAAAATATATAAATTATAAAATTAGTAATTTTTTTTGATTATTAAAAACTTATATATATATTTTTAATAAGCGTTTAATATTGATAATATAGTACTTTTATCAGAGATTCAAATTTAATATATTTTATATTAATTTAATTTATTAGCAAGGATTATTTAATAATAATAATTTAATGACCTAAAACATTTATAACTATAGAGGTTGTAATTTAATGACGTTATTATATATAATAGCTTTTGTTAATTTTTTATATAAAAAATTTCTTATTAATTTCCCTTTATTAATTCTTTGATTATTATATAAAATAATGATAATTTTTAATCTATAATAAGAATTATAAATAAAAATCAATTAATATAAAATCATAGATCTATTAGTAATTAATTTATCTTCAAATTTGAATATAAAAACCTTATACTATTATGATCCATTATATTAAAAGAACCAGGTCTTAAAATTTATATATTTTTATATAATTTATCTAATTTCTAATCAATCAGTTAATTTATAATTTTAAAGATAAATTATTACTCTGTTTTTTAAAAAATATGAATTTTTTACAATAGAAACAAATAAATATTTGAATATATAATATAACCATGATAATTTCCTTTATTATTAATAACCTTTTGTTATACTTTCAGTAAATTTCTAATACCTAAAAAAGAGTTTTCGCTATTAAAGACTGGGATTTAATATTTCACAAATTAGTTAAATTTTTTTTGTAAAAATTTTCTTTTTGATAAGTATATTTTTAATTACCCAAAATACTTATAATTTTATAGGTTATAATCTATGAAATATATTTTATATGGTAGCTTTTTCTAAATATTTTTGATTAGAAAGCTTTTTATAACTTTAGTTTTAAATATTTCAAAACTATTATATAAAATAATAAGACCTTTTAAATTATATAGAGAATATTAATTGTAAGTATTATAATAATTGCTATTTAATTAATACCTTTCCTCACTCTAATTCACTACTAAAAACCTAATTATCCAAATTAGGTCTTATCAATATTTTACAAATCCCTATATCTAAGTAACCTTACTATTACTTAGCTTTATATATTTATGTGTATATATTCTACTTAGCTATAAGAAAAACTTAGATCCTTCTCTCTAGCTGGGACTTTAACTTATATTACTTTTTACACAAATAAACCTTTTGCCTAACTATTAATATATTTCTTATTATTAGTTAGCCCCTTAATACTAAAGGATCTAATTATTATATATTTCCTGAAATTCAATAATTATTATTATTTATTATATAGGCATTAGTTTTTAGTTATAATATAAAAGGTTTTATTTAATAATATCTATTTTATCTATTTTGAAATTTAATTAAATTATAAAATATTAATTTTATATCTGATTAATTAGTTTGAAATTAAAGTTTAATATATATATTAAATTTATATAATTAAGATAAGCATTTTAACAATCTTTTAACTAAAACAAATGGTTGTTTTGATATACTCTTCAATTATATTAATAGTTTCAAAACTCATAATGGAAATTAGTCTTTTAGGTTTTAGCAAGGCTTTGATAGTTTTTTCACTGTTTTTGAATAATTTACCAAAAGATATATAATTGATTTAAAAGATATTCTATCATAAAAAATTTATAATAAATTTTAAATTTTTTTAAAGTGCTTATGGTTCAGTTTTACTATTATTAAAATAACAAACTTTTGATGATTATTATTTCATTTAAATATAAATAAATTAAATAATATATTTTAAAAATTTAAATTTTTAATTGAATTGGATATTATATATTTATATATAATTTAAAGCAATATAATTTCCTTTTTATTTTAAATACCTATTATTATCTAAAACAAATAATAAATTCTAAAAATAAGATACTTTTTGATTTCATTTTTTTCAAATCCAAGGTAATAATTATATAAATATTATTTAATTATTTAATTAACTAGTTTTTTTTAACTTTTATAATTTTTTATCTTTTTTATTATATCTATAATTAAGTCTATATTTTGTTAGTATTATAATATATTGATATTATTTAATATAGACCTTAATACATCAAAATTAGCTTAATTATTTATAAAACTTAATTAAATTTTATTTATATATATACACTAGCTTGCAAAGATAAGTTATAAAATAAAAATCACTTATATATTTACCTGTAACTTAAACAATTCTTAACTAAATTAATTTAAATTAAAGTATATAATTAAAGTATATTACCTGATTATAATAGGTTATATTTAATTATATTTAATATATTATTGGTTAATATATCAAATCTTAAATTTTAAATAAGGTAAGTTATAAATTTATAGGTTTAAGAGTTAAAAGGGTATATAAAATAAAAATTACTTAAATCTTTTTTTCTTTTATTAAATTATATATATATACACTAATATAATTATAGTAAATTACTATTTTAAATAATATTAGTATTAAAATGCTTAAATCCCTTTCTAAAAAGATTTACTTGTGTATTAATCAACTTTATAATAAAAATATATCAACTTATGAGATTGCTAGAATTACTAGTGTTAGCTAATCTATTATAGCTAGGGCTGTTAAGAATTATAATAAGGATATATCTAAACCTAAACTTAGGTGTGTTAAGATTATAGATAAATATGATAAAAGGTATATTTATAGGTTAGTTAATATAAGTAAATGTAATACTACTATAGAAATATAGAAAAAATTACAAGATTACATAAAAATATTAGTTAGTACTAATACTATTATATATACTTTATATTGTAATAGATATCACTTGCACTTTAAGAAAAAACACCCTTAATTAAAAAAGTCTTATTATAAAGTTAGGTAAAAATTTAAATGTTACTATTAAAGTTAAACTAAAACTAATTAGAGTAAGGTTATTTAGTTTAATGAAACAAAAATATATCTTAATAAATTTAATAAAAAAGCTAGATATTTCAGAAAAAACAAATAACTACTTTATAACCATTATGTTATTTCAACCTAAAAATATAATATTAGGTTAATTATAGTTTAAGAATATATGTTATCTTCTGGTATAAAGTATCTTTATAAACTTGATAAGGGAATTAATATTGAAATATACTAAAATATTCTAAACAATAAATTAAAAAAAAACAATTGAATAGTATAAGTTAAATAAATCAGATGTTATTTTCTAATAAGATAATACCCCTTGTTATACTATTATTTCTATTACCAAATGGTTTAAAAATAAAAAAATAACAGCTATAAAGTAGCTTCTTCAATCTTTTAATTTTAATCTAATTAAATACTTTTGGGATTAGTTAAAAAAAATAGTTAAAGTTTTCCCATTAGTAAAAAGTTTAAATGAGCTTTAAAAATATATTTAAAAAGCTTAGAATAAAATTAATCTTTCTTAATATAAAAAGTTAGTTGACTCTATACCCTATAAACTTAAGAAAGTTAAAAAAGCAAAAGATAAATATACTAAGTTTTAATTTTCTTTCCATAACCAAAACACACAAATTTATAACTCATCTTAGGTAAAACTTAAACTTTAATATATCAACTAAAAGTTAATATAATTGGATCAAATATACTTAATTATAAATAAATAATATAAGTTTGTTATATGTTTTAATTTAAATTAATTTGATTAAGAATTAACAGAGTTATTGATAATAATATGTATATAATCATAATTTTATGACTTATTTTTATAAGCCAATGTATATTATATTGCTATATTATTGGTATTATATTAAAAATCATATTACATTTATATTAAGTCTTTCTTTATATTATATTGGCCCTATTATTATGCTTATATAGTATAATAATTAGTATTTATTTATTAAAATTTATTAAATAATTCTTTTAATATATTTTTTTTATTTTATTTTTATTTATTTTAAATTTTCTTAAAAAAATTCAATTATTAATTTTATTAATTTAATATAAATATCTTTAAACTAAATTATATTTATAGATTTAATTTAATTATAATATTTATAATATTGTTTTAATATTTATTAGATAATATATATGAATTATTAACTTATTGAATTAAGTTTTGGTTGGAAAAAATTATATATTTTATTAATTTTTAAATCACCATGATTTTTCACATTTTATCAACAAAACCAAGGTAGATTTTATTAATTTTAAAATAAATTAATTAGCCAGAATTTTTAGAATTAATAACAAAAATATATCCCCTTTATAAATATAATATATAAACTTTATATATTTTTATAAAAAATAAAAATTTCTTGAATATATTAATATTAACTTCTCATAATTCCTTAAATAATATTAAATAAGCAAATCCCTAAAAATACAATAATAAATTAAGTGATAAATTAAATTTTTCGTTATAAACCTGATATTTATTATAAATCCTTATTAATTAATATAAATTGAATTTTGAATATAAATAATATACTTTGATCTTTTAAATTAAAATACTTTGATAATTTTTTAAATTAATTAAAATTATATCAAAGAAATAAATTTATTTTATTT
>JNEM01013681.1:0-10593 GCA_000697335.1 Conidiobolus incongruus B7586
TATTATATTTATTAATAATATATATTATTAAATGATGATATTTAGTTATTAATTAGTTAAAATATAAACTTTAAATTTTATCTAAAATAAATTATAAATTTGTAAGTTTTTAGTAATAAAAATTAAAACCTAGTGTATTTATTTTTAACTTTTCTAACTTTTTTAAATTTGTAAAGTATAGAATTAACTAACTTTTTATACTAAAAAGGGTTAATTTTGTTTTATGCTTCTTAAATATATTTTTAAAATTAATCTAAATTTTCTATTAAAGGAAAAGCTTTAATAACTTTTTTTAACTAATTTTAAAGGTATTTAATTAGGTTAAAATTAAAAGATTAAAAAAACCACTTTATAATTGTTATTTTGTTATTCTTAAGTTATTTAGTAATAAAAGTTATAATATAACAAGAAGTATTATCTTACTAAAAAATAATATCAGATTTATTTAATTTATATTATTCAATGGTTTTTTTAATTTATAATTTAGAATATTTTAATATATTTTAATATTAATTCTTTTATTAACTTTATAAAAATATTTTATAATTAAAAATAATAAATATCTTTAAATAATAATTAACCTATTATTAAACTTTTAAGTAAAATTAACATGATGGTTATAAAGTAGTTCTATATCTTTTTTAAAATATCTAGCTTTTTTATTAAATTTACTAAAATATATTTTTATTTCATTAAATTAAATAACCTTATTCTAATTAATTTTAATTTAATATTAGTAGTAATATTTAAACTCCTATTTAATTTTATAATAAGATTTTTTTAGTTAAAAGTGTTTTTTCTTAAAATATAAGTAATATCTATTATAAATATTATAATAATTACTATTTAATTAATATCTTTCTTTATTTTAATTTACTATTAAAGATTTAATTATCTAAATTAAGTCTTATTAATATTTTACAAATTTTTATATTTAAGTAACTTTATTGTTACTTAACCTTATATACTTATATATATATATATTCTACTTAATTATAAAAAAAACTCAGATTTTTCTCTTTAGCTAAAACTTCAACTTATATTACTTCTTACACAAATAAACCTTTTACTTAATTATTAATATATTTCTTATTATTATTAGTTAACACTTTAATACTAAAGGATTTAGTTATTATATATTTCTTAAGGTATTAAAAAGCTTACTTCTTTTACCTTTAATTATTGTTATTTACTTATATATTAACTTACAAAAGTAAGTTATTAAATTAAAAACACTTATATTTTTACTAATAACTTAATTAATATTTAATAAAATAAATTTAAATTAAATAATTAAAATCTATTATATTTATTAATTATATATATCATTAAATAATGATATTTAACTATTAATTAACTAAAATATAAATTTTAAATTTTACCTAAGGTGAGTTATAAATTTGTAGGTTTTTGGTGATAAAAAAAAATTAAAACTTAGTGTATTTACCTTTAGCTTTTCTAACTTCTTTAAGTTTATAGGGTATAGAATCAACTAACTTCTTATATTAAAAAAAGTTAATTTTGTTCTATACTTCTTAAATATATTTTTAAAGTTGATTTAAATTCTTAACTAAAGGGAAAACTTTAATATCTTTTTTTAATTGATTTTAAAGGTATTTAATTAGATTAAAGTTAGGAAATTAAAGATACTACCTTATAACTATTATCTTATTATTTTTAAGTTATTTAGTAGTAGAAGTTGTAATATAACAAAAGGTATTATCTTATTAGAAAATAATATTAGATTTATTTAACCTATATTATTTAATGGTTTTTTTTTAATTTATTGTTTAGAATACTTTAGTATACTTTAACATTAATTCCCCTATTAACTTTATAAAGATATTTTATACCTGAAGATAATATATATTCCTAAATAATAATTAACCCACTATTATACTTTTAGGTAAAATTAATATAATAGTTATAAAGTAGTTTTATATCTTTTTTGAAGCATTTAACTTTTTTATTAAATTTACTAAAATATATTTTTATTTCATTAAACTAAATAACCTTACTCTAATTAGTTTTAGTTTAATATTAATAGTAATATTTAAACTTTTACTTAGTTTTACAATAAGATTTCTTTAGTTAATAATGTTTTTTTTAAAGTATAAGTGGTATCTATGCTAATATAAAACACATATAATAGTATTAGTGTTGGTAATATTACCAACCACTTACATTATTATCATCAAATTAAATAATCTCAACTAATCCTATAATTACTAAGTTATCTATTATTATTTGATTTTACTTTTATTGATAAAAAAAACAAAGGAGGAAGATAGTTTTTTTTATTAAATTAAGTATAGAATAAAAAATAAACTTATTTTTTTTCTTTTACTATTTAAATTATAATTTCTAATCACACACATAAGAAAAAAAACTTAACAATTAGTATTAACTAATATTCTTATATAGTTTTATAATACTTGTTGTGTTTCTACAATAGTATTATATTTGCTTGTATTAACTAACTTACAAATATACTTCTTATTATATTTATTTATAATTTTAACACATTTAAGTTTAAGTTTAAATGTTTTTTTATTGTTATTCTTAATAACCCTAACTATAATAAACTAGCTAACACTAGTAATTCTAACAATATTATAAGTTGATTTACTTTTTTTATAAAGTTAATTAATGTACAAGTAGATTTTTTTAAAGAGGGATTTAAGTATAATAATACTAATAAATAAAATTTAGTATATTTTTAAAATATAATATAAAATAATAACAAAGAGAGAAAAAAGATATAGTTATATATTGTTAAATATATCCTTTTATCTCAAAAACCTACAAATTTATAACTTATCTTAGTTAAATATTAAAGGTTAATATTTTTGCTAATAGTTTACTATATACACTAACCTATAAAAGTGAGTTATAAAATTAAAAATATATATATTTTAATTAATAACTAAAACAATTATATATATTAGATTACTTAAAACTATAATATATAGTTAAGGTATATTATTTAATAATAGATAAATATATTTAGATATATTTAGTAAACTATTAGCAAAAATATTAACCTTTAATATTTAACTAAGGTAAGTTATAAATTTACAGGTTTTTGAGATAAAAGGATATATTTAATAATATATAACTATATCTTTTTTCTCTCTTTGTTATTATTTTATATAATATTATAAAAATATATTAAATTTTTTTTATTAGTATTATTATACTTAAATCCCTCTCTAAAAAAATCCACTTGTATATCAATTAACTTTATAAAGAAGGTAAATTAACTTATGATATTGCTAGAATTACTAATGTTAGCTGGTTTACTATAGTTAAGGTTGTTAAGAATAACAATAAAAAACATTTAAACTTAAATTTAAGTGTGTTAAGATTATAAATAAATATGATAAGAAGTATATTTGTAGGTTAGTTAGTATAAGCAAGTATAATACTATTGTAGAAATATAACAGGAACTATAAGATTATACAAGAATATTAGTTAACACTGATACTATTTATATATTTTATGTTAATATAGATACCACTTACACTTTAAGAAAAAACACCTTTAACTAAAGAAATCCTATTATAAAACTAGGTGGGAGTTTAAATATCACTACTAATGTTGAACCAAAACTAATTAGAGTAAGGTTATTTAATTTAATGAAACAAAAATATACTTTAGTGGATTTAATAAAAAAGCTAAATGTTTTAGAAAAGATACAGAATTATTTTATAACTATTATGTTAATTCTACCCAAAAGTATAATGGTAGGTTAATTATTATTTAGGGATATATGTTATCTTTAGGTATAGGGTATTTTTATAAAGTTAATAAGGGAATTAATACTAAAATTTATTAAAGTATTCTAAATAATAAATTGAAAAAAACTATTAAATAATATAGGTTAAACAAATCTAATGTTATTTTCTAGTAAGATAATACCTTTTGTTATATTACAGCTTCTACTACCAAATAACTTAAAAATAACAAGATAACAGTTATAAAGTAGCTTTTTCAATCTTTTAACTTTAATCTAATTAAACACCTTTAGGATTAGTTAAAAAAAGTTATTAAAGCTTTCCCCCCAATAAAAAATTTAGATCAACTTTAAAAATATGTTCAAGAAGTATAGAACAAGATTAACCCTTTTTAGTGTAAGAAGTTAATTGATTCTATACCCCACAAACTTAAAGAGGTTAGAAAAACTAAAGGTAGATACACTAGGTTTTAATTTTTTTTTATCACCAAAAATCTACAAATTTATAACTCACCTTAGTTAAAATTTAAAGGTTTATATTTTAGCTAATTAATAACTAAATATCATTATTTAATGATATATATAACTAATAAATATAATAGATTTTAATTATTTAATTTAAGTTTATTTTATTAAATATTAATTAAGTTATTAGTAAAAATATAGGTGTTTTTGATTTTATAACTCACTTTTGTAGGTTAGTGTATATCTAAATATATTTATTTATTATTAAATAATATACCTTAATTATATATTATAATTTCAAGTAATCTAATATATACAATTATTTTAGTTATTAATTAATATATATATATTTTTGATTTTATAACTCATTTTTGTAGGTTAGTATATAATAACAACAATTAAAAAAATTTAAAAATATTTTTACTATTATAATTAAAAACTTTATAATTATAACTTATTATTTAATATTTAATTAAAACAAGATAAACACTTAAAGTTTTAATAACAATAACTATTATTCTATTAATTAACAAGATTTTATTAATACTAATAATACCTTTATTAAGTATAGATTAAAATTAGGTTAAACCTAGTAGATTAACTATATACAATAAATGATAGCTAAATTAAATAGTTATAGAGTTTTATTATCTATTTTAAGAAACTTTAACAAAGTTAAGTTCTTTGTAAATAACCTAATTATTTATAATAGCTTAAAATCTCTTAAAAAACTAAAAGAATTTTTAAACAAACTAACCAAATTCTTTAAAGAAATCAAAACTTTAAATCTATATAATTTAGAAAAAAATTTAGCTTTTAAATTAACCTTTAATTTTAAACTTTAGTGGTGTAAATACTTAAAAGACATACTTAATCTTATTAGTGGTTCTTTTTATTTTAATAAAATCTAAACATTTAACCAATTTAAATAAGTAATTAAGTAGAGGTTTTACCTATTAGATATAGTTACTTTAACTTAAAATAAATTAGCAAAGATTACTTAGAAATCTTTAGTTAGAAATTTCATAGAAGAATTTACCTAGCTTGAATTAAAAATTCCCAACTTATCTAAAAGTGAAAAAAAACAAGTTTAAAAGAAAACTTAAGCTTAATATTTCTATAGTTGTCTATTTTAAGATTAATATAAAAACAGCTAGTATTGCTACTTTAACTAAAACAACTATTAAGGTAAAAAATGATTAGAATTATATTAAAAGAATAAATAAGAGTTTTTATACAAGCTTTAATAATTCCCTATCTAAATTATTTAATCTTAATATTATAGATATATATACAATATAGAAAAAATAGTATCTAACTAAAAAAAAATTATACTTAAGAAAAAATAAAAGATACTTCTATTGTAAATAAATTAATATAGATCACTATTAGAATAAAATATCTTAAGAAGTTATTTAATAGTAAAAACTCTAGTGATATAATTTTAAACAATAATATTCAAGTGAATAATAAAGAAAGTAATCAACAGATTAATAATTAATCTAGTTTAAATTTAACCTAATGTAGTTAAAATAACAAAAATAAATTTTTATTAAAAATTCTTTATAATAAACCCTTAAAATTATATTCAAATAACTAAAAATTATTTTAAAATTTATTAGAAAAGAAGAGTAATATCTATCTAAACTCTTATTTATTAGATTTTAATGAAAATAAATTATTTTTCTTGTAAATCTTTAAAGGTACTCTAAATAAACACCTTATTTTTTTTCCTACTTAACTTTAAATATAATAATATATTTATTGATAAAGATATTGTTAAAAGATTTAAATTATTTTATAATCAAACAAATATAATATTAAATTATATTAATAATACCTAATAAACTACTAAAGGATCTTTATATTATAATATTCTATTAGTGATAGGTTACTTTAAAAGAATTTAATTTATAATAGGTTTTATAAAATATAATGTTTTTATAAGTTTTTGTTAGTTTTAAAAATATTATCCAATTATCATAAATAAAAGTTTATTTAATAAGCATATTTTTTTTGTTTTGCTATAATAGTTTAAGTTATAAGCTAATAACTAATTCTATTATAGAAAAAGATACTAATAGTATCTTTTTTAATAATATAATAATTTTAAGAATATCCTTTGTGAATTTAATTAAAAAGTTAGAAAATCAATCTAATATAATTTATATCAACTTTAACATTATCTCTATTTCTTTAAAAGATCTAAAAGATACCTTAAATGTTAAAAATCTATTATATAAGGTTGTTAATAAATACAGAAATATTTTTAAAGTTCTAACCACTTTATCACTAAAAAAATATGTCTTATAAAATTAAACTATTACTTAACACTTAACCTTATTATAAATTACCTCATTATATCTCTTTTAAATAGTATAAGGTTTTTTATGAAGAAATAAACAAGCTATTAAAATTAGGTTTTATATAACCTTCTACAAACCCTTAAAGTTTACTAGTTTTTTTATTAAAAAATGTAATAAAGGTTGGTGATTTTATATTGATAATAAAATTTTTAATAATAAAATAATTAAAGATAAAACTTTTTTACTTAATTTAAATAAAAGTAGAGAAAATTTATAAGCACAAACTACTTTACTAAAATAAATCTTAAGAACAATTATTATAATATTTTAATTAACAAATAAAATATCTTTTTAATTGTTTTTAATTATACATTATAATATTATAAGTTTAAAGTTATAAATTTTAAACTTTATAATATATTTGTTATATTTATAAAACTTATAAATAGTTTATTTAGCAAGTATTATAATGATTTTATTATATACTACTTAAATAATATTTTAGTTTATTCAAAAACTTTAGATAATTATATTTTATATATAGAGATTATCTTACAAATATTTAACTAAAATTAGTTGCTAGTAAAACTCTTTAAATATATTTTTGCTACTTTATCTATTTTATTTTATAATTATATTATCTCTTCTAAAAAAATTTTTATTAACTTAACAAAACTTTAAAGATTATACAACAAAAATATCTTTACCAGTAAATATTAAGTAATAGCTTTTTTAAGATTAGTTATATATTTTAAAGACTATATTCCTACATTTACTAAGTTTATTAGTTTTATATTTAACTTATTAAAGATAAACTATTTACTTAAACCCCTAATAAAACTTTTTCTTTTTATACACTAATTTACAAAATTATTATAGCTTCAATATTTGTTATGTTTAACTTTAAATTACTAGTAATTATATTTATAAATATGTTTACCTATATTATAAGTGGTTAAATAACACAAAGTAAAATTATTAAAGATTTTAAAAAGTATAACTATTTTAAAACTTTACAGAAGGTAACTAAGCACCAAAAAGTTTTTAAACATTTAAATCTAAAGCCTTTAGTGTTTTAATCTAGAAAATTAACACCTACTGAATAGAATTATTTTGTATATAAATAAAAAATATTTACATTGGTAGAAATTATAAAAAAGTTTAGTTTTTAGTTATCCCATCAAGAGTTTTTATGCTTAAGTAATTATAAATGATTGATTTATTTAAATTTACAAAAGTACCTATCTAAAAAATAAATTAGATAGATGAAAACTATCTAAGAGTATCTATTCCTAATTAAATACTTTCCTAGTAAATAAAATAAAGTTGTAGATATATTGAGTAAAAATCTAATCTATATACCAGTATGTAATAAGTGTAAAAAACTAATTAAAACTAGCTTAACAATTATTCCCTTAAACAATAAAAATTTTATTAAATTTTAAAAGAAAAACTATAATATGATAATTTTTATTTAATAATTAAAGCTAAAATAAAAGAGAATAATAATAAAAAACTTTCTAAATATAAAAGATTTTAAATATTAAATAATTTATTATATAAACATAATAAATTATGTATTCTAAAAATCCCTAACCTTTAATTAAAGATATTAGAACAATATTATAATTATAAGTTAAATGGACATTAAAGTTAAATTCAACTTATCAATAAAATTCAAGCAAAATATTATATATTAAAATTAATTAAGTTAGTAAAAAGCTATTATAAATTTTATAATAGCTATTAAAAAAATAAATACAATATAAAAAAGATAGTTGGTGAATTAAATTCTTTACCTTTATCATTTAAACCGTAAGCTTAAATATAACTTAACTTTATAAAAATACCTAAGTTAAAAAATAGCTATAATAATATTTTAGTAGTTGTTGATTTATATAGCAGATTTGTTTATTTTATTCCTACCTATAAAACAATCACAGTGTTTAAAATAGTTAACTTGTTAATTAAAAAGGTGATCTTATTATATAAATTACTTATTACTATCATTACTAATAGAGATTTTAAATTTACTTTGAAATTTTAAAAAGCTTTCATATAATATATAGATATTAATATAAAGTTTAATACTATTTACCATCATTAATCAAATAAACTAATTGAAAAAGTTATTAAAACTTTAAAAAAGATGGTTAAAAATTATATTAACTTTAATTAAGATAATTAAGAATCTCTCTTATTTTATTTACAATTTACTTATAATAACTTAGTTAATTAGTTTAATAGTTTAACTCCTTATTTTATAAATTATAAACAATATCCTAACTTATTAATTAACTTTAACTTGGATGTTATCACCAATAAGTTTATTATAGATAAATTAGAAATATTTAAATTAATCCACCAAATAGTTTCAGAATCAACTAAGTTAAAACAAATATATAGTGAAAATTATTATTTAAAATTTTACAAAACTCTATTTAAATATAAATCTAGATCTTTAATCCTTTTAGATATAATAGATATACCTTTCACCAAATAAATATCTAGAAACAACATAAATCAAAAGCTTTTACTATATTAGATTAAACTATTCTATATTTTTAAAGCAGGCTTTAAATCTAGAAATTTTGAATTAAAGTTACAAAAAACTTATAAATATTATTTAATCTTTTGTTCCTCATTGTTAAAACTATATTATTATGTTAAACATGAGTTTCTTAATTGAAATTTTAAAAAACCTTTAATACCTATTATTTATAATTAATGGTATAAAGAATATTATACTAATGAAATTCTTACATATAAAACAAAATATAGAAAACTTTATTATTTTATAAAGTGATTAAGCTATCTTAATTTTAAATAAACTTAAGAACCACTTAAAGTAATTTAAAACACTTATACTTACTTATTTTATATCAAAAAGATAAAAAAGAATAAAACTATACTAATAGCTTAATATAGTTTAAAGGGGGTATAAGTATTATAATAATTGTTACTTAATTAATATCTCTCCTTACTTTAATTTACTACTAAAGACCTAATTATGTAAACTAGGTTTTATTAACATTTTACAAATCCCTATATTTAAGTAACTTTAATATTACTTAACCTTATATACTTATATATATATATATATATTTCTATTTAACTATAAGAAAAACTTAAATTTTTCTCTTTAGCTAAAATTTTAACTTTTATTACTTCTTACACAAATAAACCTTTTGTTTAACTATTAATATATTTTTTATTATTATTAGTTAATATCTTAATACTAAAGGATTTAGTTATTATATATTTCTTAAGATATTGAGAAACCTACTTCTTCTACCTTTAACTATTATTATTCACTTACATCTATGTTAATATGAAATACATATAATAATATTAATATTAATTAATATTCTTATATAGTTTTATAATTCTTGTTATATTTCTATGATAATATTATATTTGTTTATATTAATTAACTTAAAGATATACTTCTTATCATATTTATTTATAATCCTAATACACTTAAATTTAAGTTTAAATATATTTTTATTAGTATTTTTAACAGCTTTAACTATAGTAGATTAACTAATATTAGTAATTCTAGTAATATCACAAGTTGATTTACTTTTTTTATATAGTTGATTAATATACAAGTAGATTTTTTTAAAGGGGGATTTAAGTATAGTAATACTAATAAATAAAATTTAGAATATCTATAAAGTATTATATAAAATAATAACAAAAAGAGAAAAAAGATATGGTTATATATTGTTAAATATATCCCCTTATCTCAAAAACCTATAAATTTATAACTTGTCTTAATTAAATATTAATGGTTAATATTTTTGTTAATAGTTTATTAAATATATCTAAATATATTTATTTATTATTAAATAATATACCTTAATTATATATTATAGTTTTAAGTAATCTAATATATATAATTGTTTTAGTTATTAATTAAAATATATATATTTTTGATTTTACAACTTGTTTTTATAAGTTAATATATATATTATTATTATTATTATTATTAATTGATATTTATTTTAATAAAATACTATTATAAATAATTAAAATTTATAAATTATAATAATTAATTATAGTAGCTTTATTATTAGTTATAT
>JNEM01013683.1:0-24637 GCA_000697335.1 Conidiobolus incongruus B7586
ATATCAAGAAAAATAAATCATGGATATTTATTATCTTTATTATATCAATAATATTATAACAGTATAATAAAAATCAAATTCCATAAATATAATATATATAAATATATATATTTAATTATTACTTAATATCAAAATATTTTATTTTTATTTTATAAATAATAAAAAGAATAAATTAATATATTAAAAATAGAAATTTAATAGTAATGTTAAAATAACCTCATTATTAATTTAAACAAAGTTTAATAAATAAAACAGATGATACACTCAATATAAGGTAATTATTTGTAATAAATATCATATAAGAAAATATTTTAATAATTGTATATTTTTGAATATATAACTTAGATCAGATAAGATTTTCAAAGTCCTTAAAGTTATATAAAGATAACTTGAAATATCAATACTGCTAGAAATATACACAACTAATATCCAATAATCAATTAAGACAATTTTTTAGGAATGATGTTGGTGCTTACCCCCTTGGATTCTTTGGACATCATGCAAGACAGACATGGGTGATCAAATTTAATTAATTTTAGGTAGGCAAGTTTGATTTAATCGAATGATGCTGAATGATTATTTTATTTGTAAAATTCTAATTTGTAATTACGAAATTATTCGAAAATATAGATTTTAATCTATATTTAAATATATGATAGAAAATTTTGCTTTCTGTTAAGAAACTTTTATTTTGTACATATATAATAATTGAAAACATTGCAATATTAAAGTAATTGGAGAATATAAATTAATTATTATTAAAATTAGTAATTTACATGTGTTAATTGAATCAGATATCAATATAATATAATATTCTATTTCATATTAAATGAATGAATTAATATTTCATTTTTTTTAACTTTTAATTCCTGAATAATATAATATTTTCATAGGTATACATTGTATTGGATTGGAATAATTGTGTCTTTTTTCATATCATTGCAATTAATAAGGAATAGACTAGTATATTTCAGCAATATCATCAATTAGCCTTAAAGCTAGATAATTTTTAAACACAGTTTAGTTAATTTTTTTAACTGTTAAGAATCCAATTTACTGATATCAAATTTTAACTGATAATATGTATGTTTCTATTTTATAATCAAATTAGCTTTATTATAACAATTTATTATTTTAATAAATGTTAGATAGAATAAAAATCAATAATATTGGAGGATATACACGGTTATAATATTTAGACAAGAGCTATTTAACGGATTCATTCAATAATGGCCAATTCAACAATTTAACAATTATTTACTAAATCAGATAAAATTATCTGATTTAATTGATAACACTACTAACATTTGATTATATTTAAAATATATTTCCAATTAGAATTCGTATTTCTTATAATAAAGTTTTTGATAATATTATATTGTACCTGTTTGAAAAATGATAAAGACTGATTTTTACTATCTAACTCTGAAATTATCAGTCAGAATCCATTAATAATGATTTTTATTTTTAAGATTAAAATATTCGATTCTCAATTAGGAAATCATATATCTAAATATTAGAATACTAGCGAAAGTTTCGGTCGGAATTTTAGTCTTTAATTGAAAGTTTTTAACCCATGGTTAAACTAGCCAATCATTTTGGAGATTGATAAACTAATGATTCAAATTCTTCCAGGTTAGTAACGACTATTTAAACTCTTAATATTTCTTTTATTGTTCATTATTGCATATCAAAGTGAATTAAATCCCCTCACTGTAAAATAAATTATTTGTTTATGGCCAAAATTTATAAATTGATAATATTATTTATTGACTTACTTATTTCAATTGATGGCTACTAATCAACAACAGTTGGACGCTAATGAAAGTCCTCAGCTAATTCTTCCTTCTCAAGCTAAACAAATGGCTTTACAAACTCCTCCACAACTCAATGGCGATGGTCAGGAACCTTTTCCCATTAGAAATAAAATCGAAGTTACTAACACTGATAACATTTCTACTCAAGCCAATTCAACCCAAACTGAGATAACTCACTCTGAAGCTTCCTTAATTCCAACCGATTTACAACAGCAAGAAAATCGCAATGAGGTTGATGTTCTTGCTACTACCGCTTCTTATGCCGAAATTGAAGACCAACTCAATAACGGCGTTACGACAGGTGAAAATACCGAATCCGCATCTGAACAAAAATCCGAAATTCCTGCAACTTATGAAGATCTTACTGAAAGAGAAAAAGACTTTCTTAGAGTATATGCTGAAGGTGAATATACTAGAACTGATGGCTTTCTTCCTATTGATGTTTCTGAGAAATTTTTCAGGGAAATTTGCTCCAAGGATTCACATATAAAATACTTAAAGGAACGACTTCCACCTTTGATGAAATTAGTTGATCCACGATATATTGACCCTAAAGGTCAATCAGATGAACTTCCCGATGCATATACTATTCCTCTTGAAGAGGTTGAAGATAGAATAATTTGGACTTTGCAAGAGAGTGCATGTCAAAGGTTCGACAAAGAAATTCCCCGATGCGCTCATTGTATTTATAAACAAACTGATAATTGCCGTTGGAAGGGTATTCGAATTCTTCCTATAGACTCTAAGAGCAATCAAGTATTACTTACCCCTCCTCGCTGGCAAGTATATTCTGAAGAAGCAATTACTTATCCTCTTATGCTTCAACCCAATAAGACTCGTGCGAAGAGAGGGAAAGTTCATGATGCTCTCAAGAATGAAATTGAACTGTATAGTTCAATTAGCGAAAAAGTCCCTAGAATTGATCTCCACGAACGCCCTAATCTTACTGTTTCTCAAAAGATGGATTACGCCAAGTATATTGTACTTAACAGCAAAATTCCCTTAAAGTCATTCTTAACACTACAACTTGATCTATTCAAGCATTCCCAGATATATCTTAAAAAATTCAGTACATCTGGTCAACATCAATGCGATAATTGTAGAAGCACTCTGTTGAATATCTACTATTTAGGTAAGCATTGTGGAATGGAGCTCTGCCACGAATGCTATTTGACTGCTGCCACCTTCAACCTACCTTCTAGGTGTATTAAAAAATTCAAACATACTATGACTGATTTTATACCCGTTACGATTTATCCTAGAAGTGTTTTTGAATGGCTTTTAGAAAAGTCTGACGAGATCACTCGAACAGCTTCTTTAGTCTCTCCAGAAATTCCAAAAGAGCTATTTGTATATAACGGAGCTGATAATGAAGCAGATGAATCTCAAAAGCTTTTCAAATCCTATCCTCGCGGAACTGAAGAGAAATTTAAACTTGAAGGTTATCAATCTGCTATGCAGCAAGGAATTCCTATCGTTGTTGAAGGCGTATCTCCCAGTCATTATTTGGAATTTTCTGCTGAAAAATTATCTGAACTTTATGGTGATGTGCTTATTGAAAAAATCCAAGGAAATTCTATAAAATCAGCAGCAGTCAAGTTATCGAAATTTTTCGATGGCTTTACTACCTTTAATCCAGACTCTCTAATCAAACCCCGTAAGATTAAAGACTGGCCACCCTTCTCAGAATTCAAAACTTGTTTTCCAAGCTTGCATCATACCTTTTTGAACTCTCTACCTTTCAAAGAATGCACACACCCAGATGGTTTCTTGAACCTGGCTACTTATTTACCACGCATTCTCAATCCACCAGATTTGGGCCCAAAAATGTATATTGCTACTGGTCGTCCGCAAGATGATACGAAAGGGACCACACCATTACACTTGGATGCAGCTGATGCTGTTAATATTATGACACACTCATACCAATCTGGATATGAGTTCTCTCATGCTAAATGTGCAGCACTTTGGCATATTTTCGAGTTTAAGGATGTTGATAAGATTCGTGCATATCTTCACCGCTGGAATCTAAAGAAAAGGCACCCGCTTGACTTTTCTGATTACATCCATGATCAGGCTATTTATTTAACCAAAGAGATGCTCAAAGAACTAAAAGAGGAAGAAGGTGTAACAGCTTTTCAAATTTACCAAAACCCTGGAGATGCTGTCTTCATTCCTGCAGGTTGTGCCCATCAAGTTTTGAATCTTAGCAACTGTATCAAAATTGCCACAGACTTTATTAGCCCCGAGAGAACCAATCAGTGTATGCGTGTAGCTCACGACTTCCGAAAGTTACCTAATTATCATCTTCGACATGATGATATTGTCCAAACTCAGAACCACATTATGTTCTCAAACTCTAAATGTATTTCATCCATACTGAACATTGAAAATAAATTACTCAATTCGATCCTTGCTCAAGCAACTCCTGCTTTAACTCCAAAAAGCAAGAATCCTAAAGCACCTGCCAAAAGGACTTCCAAATCTCAAGCAACAACATTTTCTACTTCAAAGCGAAGGAAATCCAAGTCTGACACGGTATCATCAGATGAAACTTCTGGATCTCGAGGCCCTTCTCCCGCCTAAACGTTCAAAATGACATTGCCCAATCCGAATTTTCAGTCAATGGATCTTCTAAAAGCTTAACTGAATAATTTATTTATGGTCACTTTCATTCTATATTTTACTCATCTGTCAATATTATTTTGACAACATTGCACATTGTATTTGTTATTGCATTTTTCTTTTACACCAGTCTATCTTAATGTCTACTCAATCAAAACTATTAAACATATCAATAAATTTATAATTCAATACTCAGTGATTGAAAAATATAACATTATGGCTATTTTTCTAGGCAATCACCTTTCAAACCATTAAATATCTCAAAAAATTCTAGCAATGATATAAAGTATTATATATATTTTTAATTATTCAAAGGTTTTCATATATCGATTTTTGATAACTTAAAAATTTGAATTTAATATTAATTAAAATACTGGAGTATTCGAAGGTTATTAATACCAGTAGGGATGTATTTCATCAATATTATTAATTAACGATGTATTTAGTTAATTATTGATATATTCTATAAATAGATCTGAAATCTTTTCTTGTATATTGACACTGATAATATACAAAATTATTTTTACAAGTATTGATTAATACAATACGCAAATTTAAAAATTTTCATGTTACTCAATTTTAAGCCTATTTGATATTTTAATTTATTACCACTTTTAACAATCACTAAACATTATACAACATGAATAATAATATCATTCATCCAATGAATTTTACAATCAATATCATAACTTTGGAAATTATAATATTCAATATATATTCAAATAATAAAATTCATTATAATAACAAAGATTTGAGCAGTCTATTATTTTCAAGCCATTAATAAATTTAGATTTACCTGTATTTATAAGGTTAATATTTACATCTGACAATGCTTAAATTAAGAACTTCAGAATTTTATTAATTGGCTGTAAATTTTCTTATTATTATTATTATTATTATATACCATTGGCAACATTCCAATAATCAATAATTCAGAATTTCCTAATATATACAATAGTAAAGATATTGAAATAACTATTCATTACTTGCTAAATCTATATATAAGAATATTGACTATTATAGATATAATATAAGCAAGCATTGTGTCTGATTGTGAAAAGAGAATTAAAAACATAATTCTTATTAAAATATATTCAAATGAATTCAATAATTTGAAACAATGGTTTGGAATTTTATTAAGTGTATACTCTGTTGACAAAATAAATTATGATTATAAAAATAGTCAATGATTGAAATTTTATATATTGGCTAAATTCATAAATATTAATATTATTATGTTAAATTTCATATTATCACAGTTATTTTTATATTATATATTGTATCAATAGAACTGATAATTAATAAAAATTTGCATTTATTTTTATAGTATAATATATATGCTACTCAGAATTTTGTATTACTCAAGTTTCAAACATATATTCACCAAGTTTTTATAAACAAAAAAGACTATTTAATTTCAAAATGATTAATTTTTATCAACAATAGTAAATTATTATAATAAATAAAATCAATTAAAATATTTATATTTAAATTTAGAAATAAATTACAAAAAATTAATTTCAGAAATATTTACTAATTTCTAATGTCATATGGTTTTTAAAAAATTATATATATTAATTTAATTTATATATTTATAAATATATCTGTATTTAAAAAACTAATCTTAAGGCAATATCAACTTCATAAAGTATAATACAACTTGAGAATATTAGTAGCATATAATATAGCGTTCATCTCCAAGATCAGAGCTTTAATAAAAAATTATACCAAAGTTTGAAATATTTCAAGGAAAAATTTCAAAAGAAAATTAGATAGTTGTGAATGCCTTAAAATTGTTTATCTTTATTTTATTCAAATCAAAGTCTAGTTTTTTAAAATACTCAGAATTTAAAGGTTTATAATATATACAATATGGCATAATGAATAAATTGAATTATTTCTATTAGTCACAAATTTGATGATATGTAAATTTATGATTGGAACGTTCAGATATAAAACTTATAAAATTGTTTAGTAGGAGTTTAAAAAGGAAATTGTATAACCTAGTTTCTTATTATAATTAAACTTTAAATATTAATTTATTAGCTTAAGTTTAAGTGGAATAAAATTCAAATAAAAGAGTATCAAATTAAAGGTAATGACAATTCTAGAAAAATATATTTAAAGACAAATTGAAGTGCATTGAGTATTTAATAATATAAAATATAACCTTAAAACTGTTCAACATCAATAAATATGTTGAAATTAATTATATTTATGTGAGCAGAAATTGAATATATGGAATATGGCATATTTCAAACTAAAATATAAGATCAAAGATATAATAATAAAACAAAATATGTCACAAAAGTAATAAAAATAAATATTGATAAAATAATACTTGTATATTCAATAGTATTGAGAAAATTTGATAAACAAAAAATATTGAATCAGGAAAAAAGCAGCGATTAACCATATTATGCCAGTCGAGTCAAGATAAAATTGAAAACAATAGACTAAGTTAAGCATAAGTTAATGAATTATTAAATCTTTGTGGCTGAAAGAGGGAAATATTTGTATTCCTTAATTTAACAACATCCACCTGTAGTTTGTTGCTTGGGTACTGAGGTGCCGGACCCAACCTTTACAGTTTGCTTATTTCCGGAAATACTGGGAGTAGCAGTTCCCATCCTATTTAAATATTAATATTATTTTATCATAACTTAGAAATGAATGTGAATAGGAAATTACCTGTCTTTAATTTGCTTAGCCATGGTCATGAAAGCTTGCTCTACATTGGTAGCGTCCTTAGCTGAGGTTTCCAAGAAAGGAATGGAAATTTCGTCGGCAAATCCCTATTAAAAAAATATTATAAAATTTTATGAAACGAACCGATGAAAAAAAAAGTACCTTAGCAGTTTCTGTGTCGACAACCTTCTTGTCAACTAAATCACTCTTATTACCGACTAAAAGTTTACTGACACCTTCGCTAGCATAGCGTTCAATTTCTTGTAACCATTGCTTAACATTGCTGAAGGAATCATTGTCTGTAACGTCATATACGACGATAATACCGTGAGCACCACGATAGTAAGATGAGGTGATAGTCCTGAAGCGCTCTTGACCAGCTGTATCCCACTAGAGAAAAATGTTAGTGAATGTGTTTAATAGAATAATAAAAAAAATTCAAAATTACAATTTGGAGTTTGACAGTTTTTCCTTCTAATTCAATGGTTCTAATTTTCTGTCAGTAATAAAAATAAAGGGAATTAGTAAAATTTTTCAATAATGTATAATAGACTAATATTTTTAGCCTTCAATCATTAATTCTTAATAAAAAACTTACAAAGTCAACACCAATAGTGGAAATGTAACTTTCGGTATAAGTATCATCGGCAAAACGGAGTAAGAGACAAGATTTACCAACACCGGAATCACCAATTAAAAGTAATTTGAAAAGATAGTCGCTAGATGAAGAGCATAAGTCAAATAAATGCAAAAGAATTCGATTGTAAGAGTTACTTACTATTCGGGATTCATTTTAATTACAAAATAAACAAGTATTAATAACGCGAAAAGGAATAATATAAAAAAGCTTTTGGATTAAACGAAACAAAGATTAATAAAATAAACAAAAAGAGAATTGTCTGGTAATTTATAGCTGAATTAGTTTTATTCTATTTTCTAATGAATTCTACTTGTTAATTCAATATATTTATAGGTTGATTTATTCTTTTAATTGATGTGATTAGGGAATTTAATTGTAAATTCTGCCTCCATCTCCCTGTGTTCTTATTGGTCTATTTTAGATCCTCTTTATTTCATATTAGGTAATTATTGGACCACATTTGTCTTCATCCAATCGCTGCATTAATTGGATCAATTTTTAAGGTATTGCCAATTTGATAGCTACAATTACTTAATTAAGCTTCCAAAAAAATAAGAATAAAGCATTAAATATTTAACTATGATTTAAACAGTCATGGTAAAGATATTATGTAATTATAAATTACTATTTAAAAAATATATCCAAAATAACAGCCATTCGCTATACTATATATATGAATATTAAAGTACATGAAACAAATAAAATATTAATATTTGATGAAAATTATCACAATTAAATAAGAATAATAAGTGGTAAAAAATATTTTATATTTTACATAATATTTTAATATGAAGTCTGTAATAGGTAAAAATTGATAAAATTAACTTTATTTCATTATCTATAAAAAGTAAATTTTAGAGATTTTCAAAATATGAAATCATCATTAATAATTGTCAAAATTATTTAACGATTGATTATTTTTAAATTGCATATTTAACTTAAGTATCATTTTTGAAATCAATCTGATGTTTAAATATAATTATATTATCATACTTGAGTAGATTTTATTTTGTCCAGATAATTTTGCATATTAATTAATTGGATAAATATTACAATTATTTGATATATGTTTTAAAGTGTAAGTACCATATATAGAATCTTGCAAATTTTTAAGTCTATTTGAAGCTGATCAACAAAGCTTTGAAAATAAAATTTGAAGATAGAAAAACATACGTAATCAATATAAATATTTATTGAAATACAATCTTTCAAATATTATTAATTCAATATTAGTCAATTAAATGTAATATTATTAATGGAAAATACTATATACTGCGCTACATATCATTTTAAATTATAATATTAATAAGGGTTATATTAAATTAATTTTTAAAATAAATTAAAATGGTGATGACGATATATTGTTAGTAATCATTTGAATTAAGTATATTATATTTTAGAATCGAGTTGTATTTAGTTGGTGGATGTTGATTTATCAAAACACTAAATAATGACCAAATTTTAAAAAGTTTCTTATGATTATTTTTCAGCTGAAATAAAGTTCAATGATATGTGAATAATAAATTAATTATTTGATTTTTGATCTTGGTAATATTTAATTATAAAAGATTGATTCAACTCAAAAATATGTAAATATTGGTATATACCTATTTGAAAATAATCTATTTTAAATATATATATATCTATTTAAAGCTATTCCAGTAAATCTGGATAGGTATCCCAAAATTTTTTCTTGATAATATCAACGTGGAGAGTGTGAATAGCAAATTTTTTCTTTTTGGTAGGATGGTCACCGTCATCTAAATTACCATCATATTTAGATCTAATAATAACAGTACCCTTTTTATACATCTCAGGCTCGTCATTATAATTAGTGTGAAATTTTGAGAATAGCAATTCATGTTTATCTTTTGACAGAGTTCCTGATAATTGTTTTTCTGCTGATTTCCTCGATACTCCAGATTGAACAAGTTTCCAAAAGCATAAATTATACAGGTGGTTGATGTGACAGTCTACTTGTCGCCAGCTAAAATAATCCCTTAGAATTTCACTCGTGGGATAACATACACACCTGCCATCAAATGATGGTGGCATCTGAAGAGGCGTGTCTGGGAAATACTTTGGCCAGTGGAAGACGTAATTCGAAGTGAATATACTTACAACAGTAGTTGCCAATTTACTAGATCTCCTTTCAAATAATTGACAATCCTTTTTAAACATAAAACTATATTCGTCACTTTGCCCATATGCAACCGTGATCTCATCTAAAGCTTTTACCACTTGTACCGCACAAAAGTTCATTAGATCAATTGCTCTCTTATCTGTGGGCTTTTCAAATTTGTGAGCAGTAGTAAATTTTGTAAAGCCTTTTCCATCAATTCTAACAATTATATACGTGCTCGGTAGTATATAATCGGGCTGCTCAAAATTTTTGACATATTCATATTTAGAATTAGCCATTACAATTAATTATGTCGATTATTTTTCATTTAAAAAAATTCAATAATTATAATTTAAATAAATTGATTGAATATTCAGATTTATGGGATTACAGTATAAATTAAATTTTACAATTTATCAATTATATTGAAAATTATTATTTATGAATAATTAATCAGATAAAGGAAAGGATAATTTTTAACTGCATTTTAAATATTACGAATAGATGATGCCATGCCATGAAAAAACTTTATCTCAATTTAAATGAACAAATATATATCGTCACAGATCTATTAAATACATATTTAAAAAAGAAAAAAAAATATAAATTATATATCAAATACTTTAATTAATTCTATTTTTTATTTTAATTAAAAACATAATAATTAAGGATATCAATCACAAACACAGATTATTTAAATATGAATTATCATCTAAATCCACCTGATCAGATACAAGAAACTATAGAAGTTAACACCAATGCCAAATTAGTGAAATATGATCAAACATAATTATATTTGGTAGAAATATTTTTAAGGCAAATGGTATATTTATCTATTTTAGGTAATAGAACAAAACGAAAGTTTCTGGTTGCTTAATTAGTACCACAAGCTCTAATAATCATAGTGTTTGAATTTATTATTTATAACAATATTAATTTTTAAGCATTAAAAGAGCCTTTTTATTTTTCGTATTCTTAAAAAATGATGTTAAGGTATATCCTAAAATTGTTTCAAAAATATATCAGATAAATTTCCGAAATTAAATGAATAATTTTTAAATTGATACACATTGTTTTGATATGAAATATAGGAATGTTAAAATTTAAACAGATAGCATCTCTACCAAATTCAAGTAATTAAATATAATACTGTGTTAAATAACAGGTAAAAGATCATTTTGATAACTTTTATGAATAGCTCTTATTATATATTTTGAAAAATATACTTTGAAAATAACCTATTACTAAAACAAGTTAAAGTTACTGCAATAAAGTATTCAAGAAATTAAACTGCGTTAAATGATCGATTAAAAAAGAGTTAAAGTTTGAATTATTAATAGATTCAATAGGTTGCGCTTGGCTTGATTTATACTAGGCTGAAAATTTGACTAAAGAATCGGTGGTATAAGTTTTGCATAGATGATGCAAATGGAAACACCATCTCATTAATTGGGTAATATAAGTGCGACTAAATTGACTTCCATGATAATATGGAAATATCCTAATTTATCATATACACTTTGATATTGTACAAAAAGAACAGAGTCATTTGTGACATTAATAATGATAAAAATGATTTTAAATTATTATTAATTTCTTTTTGAATTGTTAAACTTAATACAGGGATTTAAAATTGAATTTATAATTGATGATTTTGTTGAATTAATAAATAATCATAAATTAAAAACGTGGGTTTCATCTAAATTTAGATCTTCAGAAGTATACTTAAAATGATCAGCTTCTTCAATATAGTTATATTCGATCCTTTATATTTGCTTATAACAGTAAAAATCATTTCTGTCAAAATATACAATACAGCCTATGCAAAAATGATTGGTCTAAATATTCTGATGGTACTGATTTTTATCTTTAATGTTGGTTATACTGTGTGAATTTGATGGTTATGGCTTGTGAGAAAAAGTTTGATATTTTTAATAAGGAAACTATCATGAACCTTTATGGAATTAAAATATAAAGAATACCCGAATTGGTCTAAAACTTCACTTGAATTCTTAAATAACAATTGAATGAAATTATCAGATTGCTTCAAGTCATATTAATAGGTGAAATGATGGCAAGTATCAGCAATATAAATGACTTTTCAGAATCAGAACAAAATTTCTCAAATGAAAACACACACATCAATTTACAGAAGCATTCCCCAACCTTTGAGCCTTCCCTTTCTCCCACACTAGCCACTTTTGAACCCTCTATTTTAACCCCACCTAATCCTTCCACCACAAATTCACTTGACCCGACTCAGCTTCCTTCTCATTTATTCTGGGTGCCTGCTCATTTACATCCTGAAATTGCTCCTCAAGAATTCAACCGCTGGTTAGAAACTCATTCAAGCACTATCAATAATAAAGATCGTCCAACAAGACGAAAATCAGTTTTAGGATTACATTCTTATACACCAAATACAGCTTCAGATTCCGAATTAACAGAAGATAAGGAAAATTCTAAAATAAGGAGAAATAAAACTATGTCAGCTAATTTTGTTCAAGGTAAAATTATATAATTTGTTTTTTATCAAAATTTATTAATTAAAATATTAGTAGTTCCTCCCACTCCCGCTCCAATACCTGAAAGAACTAGTTTGAGGAGAGCCCGTATAAGAAATCCTAAAGAGCGATATCAACGGCATCGCCGAAATCAAAATATTTCAGAAAATATAGAATTATCGCCTAAATCATTAGAAAATCTTAATGCTTTAGCACTTCAAACTTCAAAAATATTGGCAAAGCCATCAGAGCGTAAAGATTCTTTAAAAAACAAAACTTTGTCTCACTCACGTTCAGTTGATAATTTACCTCAAACTACATCTGAATTGAATACTTCACCATCAAATTTAATAGGTAATATTCAATTTTAAATCTTTGGTTTATATTTATTCTTATATTTATTTTTCTAGAACCTAATCCTAGATCTGATTCCATTCCAACAACACCTACAACACCAAAGTCAGCCACAGATAATCAACCTTCTCGCTCTTCAATATTTTCTAATCCTACAAGCCCTGAACCGGAAATCCATACAACTTTACCAAAAATTGATATTATTCCAAAACCTCAAAGCAATTCCCGTTTACCCAACATACACATCATTAATGAACCTCAAAATATCAAAAGTGCATCGAAGTCAGAAATTACCTCCGAACCTCTTTCTCCAAAATCACAATCGAAATCCAACTCAAAGAGATCAGGTGCATTTTCTTGGCTGTTTGGATCTGATTCCAAAGACTCAACTTCTGAAAACACCCCTAAACCCAAAACCTCATCCCCAACACCACTACCCGCTGATTCTCCAAAACCTTCACCTCAATCACCAACATTCACTAATCGTCCCATTTTGAATGATGGAATTGTATCTGATATTGCAGTTTCATTTGAACCAACATCCCCTGGATATAAGAAAAAATCATTCAATCTTTTTTTCAAATCCAAAGACAAAAAAGAAAAGAAATCCAAGGACAAGGGCTCAAGTTCACCGAAATCCAGCAAAAATTCCAGCTTCTCATCTTCATCTGTCACCTCAACAAAGCCTGAATATGATCCCAGATGTTTACCCGTTCCTGTAGAACAGGCAATGTACCGTCTGTCTCACACAAAATTGGCCAATCCCAGAAGGCCTCTAGCACAACAAGTAGTAATATCAAATATGATGCTATGGTATTTGGATGTGGTTAATCAGCGCATGAGCCGGGCTCATCCGCCATCAATTGTACCCAATCGTGGTTACCCTTCTTCATCAAGCATGTCGCTACGAGCACGTCCTAATGCTTCACAACGTATGCCCAAACCCAAATCACCTCATCTGATATCTAAAGCACGTTATACTCAGGGAAGACATCTTCCTATGGATTCGAGCTCTTCAGAGGAGGAAGATGAGGACGATGATTTGGAATTATCAGATGACGATGACGATATGAGTTTAATGGAGACGCTTCGAAGAAAATCACCTCAAAATACTCTCATTAATACGCTTTCTTAAAAATCCAATTCTCAATAGCTGTATATTACAAATTCATCAGATTATTTATTAACGAAACTGCTCAACATCAAATCTAATTAAATTTTAATACAAGTACAATTTTAAATTTGATAATTTATATGTAAATTATTAATTAATAAATAACAAAAGTAATGATTCAAATGATTATTTTTGCCTTAAAAAATATTAAACTGTTCTGAAAGTTTACATCTAATAAAAATAACTGTTATTCACCTTTTTCTGGATAAGGATTATCACAATATTTTGTAATACAGTAGTTGTTATATTAATTTTTCTTAGCAATTAACTAAATTTTAATTCTAAATATATTTCTTTAGACTATCATTTTCTATATGAATCATTATTGAGAATTTCTGATAAATTGAAACCAAAAGATAAACAAAATAAATTAAAATTAGTCCCATAATAGAATATAAATGATATTTAGCCTAGCAAATAAATGTTGAAAATAAAAAAAATCAAAATGATCAATAGAATTAATATAATTAAAAGAAACTTAAATTTACGAACATTAAATTTTATTTACCCCAAAGTCCAATTTTCAACTCGATTAACTTTGTTAAAAAATGTAGAATCTGATAAAAAAGAACATTCTAAACCCGCTATCAATCCAGCTCAAAGTGAAAATTATTGGCCTCATCCCTTTGCTGTATTCGCTAGTTTAACTATTTTATACGGTCTTTGGTGGGCATTAGATGTTCAATATCGAGGTAATATTTTATAATTTAAATTAAAATTTATAACTAATTAATTTTAATTAGCTGGTAAAAAATATAGTGAAAATAAAAATCTAATAGATGAAAAACAAAATATAATTGTTAAGAATCAACCTAAAATAGTATTAACATTGGGATCTCCTCATTCTAAGAAAGAGCAAGTTTTAGACGAATTGATTAATAGAGGATTTTATTTAATTCAAACTTCTCAATTATTTACTGATGAATTGAATAATCCTAGCTCTCCTTACTTTGATGAAATTAGTCAATCTATTAGGGATAATACTCCTATTTCAGTTAAAACTACTTTAACTTTGATTCGCGATGCTATGATTCAAGTCATCGAAAACAAGAACCAATTTTTAATTGATGGTTTCCCCCAGCAGATGGACCAACTTCGCAAATTTGAGGGATCTTTATGCGACCCAACCCTCACCCTCTACTTTGACTGCCCCAACGACCAGCTTGTAGCTGAATTAGCATCCAAGGCCAATAACAAGGAATCGGAAGCCAATATTGAAAAGAAATTACATCACTATCAGTTGACGTCATATCCTATTGTCCAATATTTTATGAGAAAGGATAGAGCTCTGGTATTGAATAGTAATGAAGATTTACAAGTTAATATTGACAAGATTTTAACTAAACTCAACCAATTAAAATAAATTACCTTTAAATTAATTAAATATAATATAATTGTTTGATTATATATATAACTGGTCAATTTGACATTTATTAGTATTGCACGGCAGTACAATATAAAAAATAATAATTAAGCATATTCTTCAGATATTAGTAATATTATTTTCAAGATTTATATAACAATATTTATTTTTTATATCAATTTTTGTAAAATTGAATTTTACTGATTAAATTTGAATTGAATTCAACTGATTAGAGCCAAATTACATTGATAAATAATGAAAGATGTTCTCCGTCAACTAAAGTAATAATTTTAGAATTCTTTAATATATTTGATCTAATAAAATCTCAATTGAAGTAACAGTTTCAAATATATGCCAAATAATTTTAAATTAATAAGAAAGAAAGTAGACTGATTATACAGAAATTTTCAATATATTTATTAAAGATAAACAGTATATTAACAATACAATTGAATTCTTTTTAATAATATTAGTGTAGAAATTAAATAATGACACAATCTTAAAATTAAAATTAAACAAATAAATTAATAAATAATATATAAAATTTAATAAAGAATATAAAATTAATACTCTGTTTTATTATTAATAACTCTTTTCTATACTTTTGGTAAGCTTCTAATACTTAAAAAACAGATTTTATTAAAAACTAAAATTTGATATTTTATGAATTAATTTAATTTGTTTATAGGAATTTTTTTCTAGTAAGCTAATTTTTTAATTATCTAAAACAATTATAATCACATTAGTTATAATTAGGTGAATATACTAGATATGGTAATTTTCTTTAATTTTTTTATAGTTTTAACTTTATATATTTTACAATTATTATGTAAAATAATAGGTATCTTTAATTTATACTAAGAATACCATTTAAAAGTTGCTATATTTAAAAAAATAATATATAATTTATTATTAATTAATTTTCCTTAAGGTATTAAATAAGAAAACTATATACCATTATTATTTATTATAATAATTAACATTTATTTATATTTAAAATATTTATTTATCAAAATTTATAAAAAGGATTAATTTAACTTAATTTAAAATCTTGTTTTATTTTTAAGTAAAGGATTATATAAAAAAATCTAAAATTTATTAACTATAAATATTAATTATAAAAATTTTTGTTTTTATTTATACCTTAATAAGTTTAGTTTAACTATAATTACTTTAATTTTCTTTTTAGCTTTTATTAAATTATAAGTTATTTATTTTATCTTTTTATTAATTAATTTAAATTTAAGTTTATATATATATAATATACTTATATAATTAATATTAAATTACTTTAATAATTTTTTAACTAAAATAAAATGGTGTTTATTAATATATTTTTTTATTTTATTAATAAATAAAAAAATAACATTAAAAATTAATTTTTTAAATTTTAGTAAATTTTAAATAATATTTTTTCTAGCTTTAAAATCACAAATTTAGTGATATATAGTAGTTTTAAATAAAATATCATCTTTCTAAGTTATTTACAAGTTTTAAATAATTTTAAAAAATTTATGGTTAAGTTTTAAAGATATAAAAATAAAAGTTTTTTGATAATTATTATCTAATTTAAACATGATTAAATTTATCTATAAATTTTAATATCAAAATATTTTAATAAAAAATAATAATAAATAAATATATATATAATTTAAAAATATTTATTTTTTTATATATTTTATATATAAATAAGCTTTCAAAATATATAATATGTTTAAAAGATCAGAAATTAAAAAATTTATCATTTCTTAATTTCTATACTAATAAATAATTATAATTTTACTAACTTAATAAAATAAAAAAATTTCATTCAAGCTAATATAATTTATATGAATTATTTGATATTATAAAATGTATTTATATATAAAGATAGTCATTATATTTGATAATTATTTTATTAGAAGATAAATTAATATTAAAGTTCAATCTTATTCAAATTTGAATATCTTTTTTTATTAAGCAATATTAATGAAAATACTATGATTTTTTAATTGGATCAAATTATCATATTGGTTTGATTTTGTTAGATCTTTGAATAATATCATATAGTAAATGATTAGGTAGGTATAATATTAACATCTATAATTATAATATTATATATATATTTTTAATGAAAATTAAAATTAATTTTATCATTCTTAATTTTTATATAGTTGATTTATTTGGATTTCAAATCTGCAAATAGATAGGAATACCTTACTTAGAATAACTCATTTTAACAATTTTCTGATAATATTATATCAATTGGAAATAATATATGATTCAATAAATATATATAATTTTAATCTACATGATATTGAATTTTTCAAAAGTTAAAATAATTAAAAATTTTTAGGTAATTTTTTCACCATTGTTTACAATTGCTTTTAATGTATTTTTCATAATTAAAAATTTTATATTTGATTATACTAATACTCATATTTATTTTAGGAATAATTTGTTGTATTCAATAATTTTAATAAATAATATGATATAAAACTATTGTAATTAACTGGTAAAATATATATGATATAACCACTTAATCAATGAATAGCAAGGCGCAAGTACAAACTGGAAATAATGCCACAACAATTGATTTTAGCCCAAATTTTATTAGTTTTTATTTCCAAATATAAACAAATTTGAGGCATTAATATGAGTGCATTTCATTTGAAAGATTATTGATATCGCATATTATTCGAAGTTATATTTTATTGATCATTTGTTATATTCAAGACTTCAATATGCCTGAATATTGACTGGATGATTTAGATTTAAGCTACTTGGAAATTTGAGTTATCTATTAATGATTCTTTATATTCTATTTTTGTATATAAAATCAATTCAAATAGATAGTTTAAAATTGGTGTTCATTATATGATTTGAAAATAACAAAAATAAATAATAGATCGATATTGACTTTATAAATTTTGCTACTATTAATATTTTTATTAAAAAGGTTGATCTTTTAATGTCTATTATATATTCATATTAGCATTTGTTCAACTCATTTACAAGCTATATTTGCATTTAAGCATTGATTTAATTTTCCAAATAAATTCATTTGTAATTATGTGATTATTTTCAAACACGTTATTGGACTTTTCAAAAATAACAACATTGTCAAATAGATATAATATATCCAGGATATATTTTAGTATTGCATTTAAATTGCTATATATATAGCAATCTTTGATATGGTTTATAAATATGATTTTTGAAATTTTTAAGCCATTTTAAAGAAAAAATCAAAAAACCCAAGTTAATTTATATCCTATTATTCATTTTAGCCAATCAATTTGCTTTAATTTTTCAAGCTCCAAATGACATTCAAATTACACTGACAAACAAGTTTTGAGAGTACAATAATTATATTCCAAAAATTAAAACCCCCCTTTCATATGCCATAGAAAATATATAAATATTCCCATATCCTTAAGTTTATTTGTTTCTTTAAACTATAAAAGCCCTCTAAATCTTTAAATGACTAGAGTTTTTTAATTATTATAAACTAAAAAATCAAGACCATGAAATTTAATCAAAATATAAATATCTTGCAAATAATTAATCATTACTTGAAAAAAATATTCAAATTTAAGCCTTTTCACAATAAAAGAGATTTATATCAAACTTTATTCATAGCTGTGCCTTTTATAATTGGAGCTGGCTTCGCTTCTGCTATGGTTAACGCTTGGATGGATCGTTTATATCGACTATTAATAATGGATGGTATCAATGGCACTCCTTTACCAGATGCTATTATTCAGTTCTTTGAAGCTTACCCCGAATTCCAAGTGCAAGTGGGCGATTTTAACAATTGGAGTGCTAGGGTGTGTGCTATAATGATTCTAGCGATTATTGCTTTTGGAGGTAGAGATGCTTGCTGGCGATTCCGACGCGCAGCCTTCACTATTGGAACCATGTACATCTTGAGATCAATCTGTGTAACATTAACACATCCCCCAAATCCTTACAAGCCTTGCCTATCACCTCAAGTCATTCATCCGATTATTTTGGACGCCTTTTTAATTATGATTCAAGTCAAAGTTTCATGTGGTGATATTTTCTTTTCGGGACACACTATTATCTATACCACTACTATGCTTCTTTTCCTGAAGTATCCTTTATTCAATATAATACATCTAAATAACTTGGTCAAACTAATAGTAACTGTATTCTGTGCAAGCAATATTGTAGGTTTAGTCGTTTCATCATTCCACTACTCTATCGATGTATTGATCTCATTTATTTTGACAACCTTAACTTGGTGGAACTATCATATCATAGTGAATTTGGACTATTTTAACGACACTTGTTATGGAAAATTATTAAAACTTTATGATCATCACCCTACCAAGTATAACTATGAAGAATTGCCCATCTCTTCAGCTCAAAGATATAGTACAGGATATCAGTCCTCAACATCTTCTAACACCCGTAGTATTATTCATAATTAATTAATTAATAAATATAGTATATTTATTTTATTGTTATTATTTTTATTTAATTTAACACAAAATAAAAATTTTGGCTAAATCATCTATTAGTAAATTTTGTGAAACTTGAAAATTTTTTTCTTATTTTAAAGCTAAATAATTGCCCTCAGTTGGATTATGTTTAAAATAAGTTTAATTTTTATGTCTAAAAATATCATACTTATCAATTTTTTCTACGTGTTATTTTATCAAGAATTGCCACTTAAGATTTAGGATCCATAAAATTTTGATGTTATGAGAAAATATTTGTATTTAATATATAGATATATTTATTTTTCATATATTGTTGGCGCATTTTATTACGACAGCTGTCCATTTTATCTGAGTCAGCCAAATGAGATATGATTGATCAAATTCTGGTTATTAAATAATTTGCATGCAAATATCCAAATAAATTAAAAACTCTTTATATAAAATTTGTCTAAACTAATAGATAATAAAATAAATTTATTTAAAATATTAATATAAGAGAATTTTTTGTCATTCTATTCAATATCGAAATATTAAAATCTTTATTGTATTATTTTAAATATTGAATTAATCCTAAAGAGTAATACAGAATCAACTATCTTTTAATTATCATGATAAAGTGTATTTCAAAGATAGATTAGAGAATGGCAGTGTGAGATTCTAATTTAAAAGCTAATAGACTAAAGAAATAAATCATTTACTACTTTACTTATACCACTAATAGAAAATATTTTGTTTAAAAAATTCAATATACTCAAATTTTAAAGCATAAAATATGAAGATGATGTATTGAATTTACCTTTTAAATTTTTATATAATAATATTCTGTTAATTATCAAATATAGAGTTGCTCAAATTTAATACTTTAATATACCAAAAACAGCTAAATATAGTGTTTACAATTTTTTTTTCAAATAATAATATTAAAATATTCTCTAAATATTTCATATTTGGTAAAGTATATTATTAATTTTTCAATATATAGTGAAAATCGTGAAATGATTATTTTATAATTTTAAAGCTTTATTGTCTACTAAAATGCTTTAAATAGATATCTAAAATAGTATTTTTAATTAACTGTCAATTGATAAATATTTTTGATGAATCTTGAGTTTGATTCATTCTACTAAAAGTGCTGTATTTATTTATAAATATAATATGCTTCAAATAGATTCATAAATGTGAAGTTTATTAGTAACCTAATTACTTTTATAATTCAAACTCATAGTATAATAATATTAATTAACGATATAACATAGACAAATAAATATTCAACACAATAAAAATGAAAAATTAAATAACCAATTAAAAATTATAATATTTTTAAAGTCTTATTGGAACAATTTTAAATCGAGATCATTCTCTTTTTTGAAATAATTTGTATTGATATTCCTATTATATATTTTCAAATATTAATCCCATATATATATATATCATTAGAATAATATTTTGTTATTATTTTATTGGCTATTAATAGTATATATTATATTTGACTGATACATTTATTTATTTTCATTTCTTCGAGAATAAACTAAAAAAAATCCAATTTTTCAAATAAACTAAAATGAATTTATAGTTATGAATTGAACTACAGATATACTCGAAGGATCAATCCATGATCTGAAAATAATTTCACAATACATCTAATACAAATTTAATTGATTTTAATATTTTTGATTTGAAATTAGGGTTAAAAAATTACTGTAAAAATTGATAAAATTTATGAAATTATAAATTAAGATTAGTATTATAATCGATATAATCATATTTATATAAAGATATATTTAAATACTCTAGTAAATTTTTGTTGTAATACTAATACATATATTCACCTGATTTTTAGTTATTATCGAAATACAATTTATACCAATAATCCATTATTATATAGGAAATTTGATAATATTTCGAATTCCGATTATTTCCGAAACCTTTTATTAACAAAACTTGCAATTAAAAAATATACTGAATATAATTTTGTTTTGAAAAATGTAGACTATAGAGTATTATATTAATATGACTAAAATAAGCAGTGTTATTATATCTAATAAATTTTTTATAATATTTTATAGAAATATCTTTCAGAATGAACTATACAATTCGTTTTTAATCTGATAATTTTGAATTTAGCTCAAACATCATCAAAATACTTAATTCAATATGTTTAATAAATTCATTAATTCAATTAAATTAAAGTTTTTTGAATTTTTAATGTGAATGGATGTAATAATATTTCTTTTTCCTTTGATTGGTTCATTCCCAAAGTAAATTTCTGATGATGATATAACCCATATTAAATCCCCATTATCTTATCAATCAATTTTGTAAATTTTTATCTTTACTTGCTTAACTTTTAAAATAACTTTTAATAACAAAAATACATAATAATATGGCTTCAGGTTTATTTGGTATCACTCGTCGCACTGCTTTGAGTACTTTTGCCTCTCGCTCTTTGTTACGCCCTGCTACCCTTGCCAAACCCCAATCTTCCATCCTCTCTCAATACAATTTACTCACCAAAAATGACTCTATGAATGTTGAATCTCGTCGTACCGTTTTCAACAAATTTGGAACTGTCACTCAACACCCTCCCAACAGAATGGAAGGTAGCTGGCACTGGAATTTCGAACGTGGTCTTACTGTTGCTCTTCTTCCCATGTTTGGTGTCAGTGCCATCTATGGTGGTCACCCACTTAATGATTTCCTCATTGGATTTGCTGTCCCCGTCCATGCTCACATTGGTTTAAGCGCTATCATCAATGATTACGTTCCTTCTCGTAGAAATCCTGTTGCTCATGTTGTACTTGTTATTGCTCAATATGCTTTCACTTTATTAACTATGTATGGTTGTTACGTTATCAATACTGAAGATGTTGGTGTTACTGAATACGTTAAAAAGATCTGGAAGGCTTAATTAACTCATTTCATAAACTATCATACAGTGTGATTATAATCAGATTAAAAAACATACTAATATTCTCTCAAGGTAAATCTATTTTCTTTTTATGACTTTAATTTTTTTATAGATTTTTTTAAAATATTTTACACCTTCTACATGCAGATTTTATACAACATTTCATTATATACATTTATTAGATCTAGATGTTAATCCATTGAATATTTTTTAAAATCAACTTTTCATAGTTGTACCGATTATTATATTGTCAATTTTTTCGAATACAACCTGAAACTGTATTTAACAATGAAATTACAATTACACGATATTTTATTTATGAGTCAATAGTTTCTTAACAAATTGCCTAATCATTATCTTTGCAAACACAATGCTCATACATCTTTATTTCTTATTTTGTTAAATAATAGAATATTTTATCATTTTATATAAAATATAATTCAATTTCATTTAAATTTCTATAATTAATTCCTTTTAATATTTTTTGAAGGTATTAATGAATTTTTAATTTTAAGTTATTAATATTATAATAAAAACATTTGGAGATCTTTTAAGTCTAGTATATACAATTGAATTAAGCTCTAATATATTAAAGTAATTCAATTTATCATTACCTTAGAAGATAATTATTTTGAACTAACATTCGTACAAATTTTAATTAATGAATAAAAATTATATTTATTCAGTTTGTATAAATAAATTGCTATTCGATTATTAGCTATAGTAATTTTTAATTTGCATTACTATTTTTTCATGATACTTTTTTTCAAAAATTGTAATAAATGTATTAAATTTATATTTTAGAAATAATTCGATAGTTTAAAATTTCTAGCATCATTCAGAATCAGAATTGATAAATTCGATAAAAATGAGCTTATATTAAATCTTTAGTATTTCATTTTTACATTGATCATGATTATTCAAGTCCCAATTTTATGTCATCATTTTTTTGAATTGATGAAATTTATTTGATAACAGGGCATTTCAATATAAGTAGGAAGAAAATATATCACATGCAAAGAAAGATTTTGTAGATCATTTACAAATTTGTTAATAAACATTATATGTCTATTTAAAATTAAGTTAATATTCAATTTCTTAAAATCGAGATGATTTCATTAATTTTCAGATATTGATATAAAAAAAGCCATAGAGGTATAATTCAATAAGCATTTTTACTGATACAAAATATGTTTTTTTTCATTTTGATGGATATATTGATTGTTAGTGATACTGCCAACAAGAATTCATTGTTATTAGGAACTTTAATTCCCTAGTTCCACAAAGATTAACTTAAATTAATTTTACCTTTTAATCAAAAATTAAAGACAAAATAAAAGAGGAACATGGCTTCAAAGTATACAAATAATTATTGTTCAATTAAACATAAAATAAATAATAAATTTAGATTTCACTTTCTCTGCTTTTACATAAACACTAGCCCATGGAAAAACTCTTAGCATTGATAAAAAAATAATTTAAAATATTATTTTTTTTACATATATATTATTAGAGTAGAAATTAAGTAATAATATAATTTTGAAATTAAAATTAAATAAATAAATTCATAATATATAAAATTTAATAAAAATATAAAATTAATATTATTTGATACTATTAATAACTCTTTTCTATATTTTTGGCAAGCTTTTAATATTTAAAAAATAGTTTTTTTATTAAAGATTAAAACTTAATATTATATAAATCAATTAAATTTTTTATTAAAATTTTCTTTCTTGTAAGCTAATTTTTTAATTATCTAAAGTAATTATAATCATAAAAGTTATAATTTAAAGAATATATTAAATATGGTAGTTTTTTATAATAATTTTTAACTAGGAAGTTTTTTACAATATTAAATTTATATATTTTATAATTATCATACAAAATATTAGGTTTTCTAAAAATATATTAAGAATATTAATTAAAAATAATATTATTTAAAAAAATAATATGTATTAACTATTATTAATTGATTTTCCTATAAAAACTAA
>JNEM01013684.1:0-18870 GCA_000697335.1 Conidiobolus incongruus B7586
ATAAATATAAAATATTATACAAAAGCTAGAGTTTTAAGATAAATGTTATAATAACTTATATACGTTAAATATAAATGATATATATATTATTGTAAATATTTACCTATAATTAATAAATAAGTTTAAAAAATTAATAATTTTAAGTTTAATATATTAATTAATAACTATATATATTTCCAAAAGACTTTTTAATAATATAATCTTTTATATTTTATTTTATATTATTAAACTATATAGTATAAAAAAATAATAGATATAAAATAGCTTTTTTTAATTTTTTAACCTTAATTTAATTAAATTCTATAAAATTAATTAAACAAAATAGTTAAAGTTATCCTATTAATAAAAGCTTTAAATAAGCAATAAAAATATATATAAGAAACTTAAAATTATATTAGTTTTATTTAATATTAAAAGAAAATTAATGCTTAACTTATAAACTTAAAATCAAAAAAGAAAAAGATAAACATACTAAGTATTAATTTCCTTATTATAATTAAAACTTATAAATCAATAACTTATCTTAGATAAACTTTTAATTTTGATATATTAATTAATAATTAATTAAATATAGCTATTTAAATTTTATTAAAAATAAAAATATATATTAATAATATAACTTAGTACAAATTAATTTTAATTTAAATTAATTATATTATTAATATAAATATAAATAATTGCAATTTTATGACTTGTTTTTATAAGTTAATATATATAGATATATTTTTATATTTAAGTGAAAAAATTAAATAGTATTTTTATATGATATTTAAAATATAATTTATAATATATATTATCAACAAATTTTATAAATCAAAATAATTTAAAAAATAATTATATTTAATATATTTTTTATGCTAGTAATACTGCCAATTAAAATTCATTATTATTAGACATTTTAATTCACTAGTTCCAAAAATTTTTATTCAAATTAATTTTATCTTTTAATAAAAAATTAAATATAAAATAAAAAAGCGCTTGATTACAAAGTATATAAATAATCATTATTTAATCAAATTTAAAATAAACCATAAACTTAGATTTCGCTTTCTTTACTTTTATATCAACACTGACCGATAGAAAAACTCCTAATATATTGGATTATAGTGATTATGATGATTATTATATTAGGCAATTGAATAATACTGTAAAAAAATTTTATCCTATAAAAAATAGTTATCAAATATTAAAAGTTTAGCAAATATATAATAGAAACCTATTATTATTTTGAACAAATATTAATTTTATAGTTTCTTTTAATTTTTAAATTATATATTGAATATTATTATGAAAATTAATTATAAAAAATATTTTTATTTAATTTCTGAAATAATTTTTTAATTTTTGGTATTTTATATTCTGTTTTTTTTATAATTTCAAAAAATATGAAATATTTTGATATTTAATTCAAATTAGTATATATATAAATATATATAAAATAGTTAATTTAAACAATGGTAATATTATTAATAAATATTAAGCTGAGTATATATTAAATTTAACAAATTTCATTAATAAAAGTCTAATTTTGTTAATAATTATTAAAAAAATATGAATTAAATAATATTCGAGTTTTAACAATTCATGCGTTTATATCAGTATTTATATATTCCTTTCGTAGCATAAAAATCTTCTATAATAGTTTAGCCATAAAATTAATATAATATTGAAAAGTATTTCTTTCAATTAAAAGACTTATGAATCTAAATTAAATTAATATTATTAAATAAAATATCTTAGAAGATCAAAGTTGATTACATTGAATTAAATATATTAATAATATGATATTAACAGTAATATTAATAAATTTTGAAATTATCTTTTTATCAAGTTAACGTTATGATTAAATATCAAAAATATTTTTTTGGTATTTAAAAAGCAAATTGTCACCTACTATGAAGATCAATTATAATCAAAATGATTAGTAAATTTTCAATATTAAATATAATCTTATTTAACTTTAAAAAAATCCAGATAAATACATAATCTATAGATATTAGTAAAAGAATAAAAAAATACTATACTCTAAACTACAGAATAAAAATTTATAAATCAAACATTTAATAACCCTATCAATTTGATTTTCCAAAAATTTCGACAAAATTCAAATAAAATTACTTTACTAGGTGAAGTATCACATTAATTTATGTGAATAATAAAAATGTTGATGTGGTAATGAGGAGTAGTGATATTTGGTTTTGAAACAATTGCTACAAGTTGAAAAAATATTAAGAAACTATAAATAAATTGTAAAATTAGTATATAATGATAATAAGTATTTTAGCGAAGATCATTTAAATGTTAATTGAGTTTTTAAACTTAATATAATACTACAGCAGCCTTTAAAATAATCCCCTCAATTCGTAAACTAACGATTAAAACCATTAGCCCAAAGTCTAAAAACATAGATCAAATGTTTATAAAATATGCAAACTGTCATAAGTTTCAAAATTTATTTATATTGGGTTATTGAAAAACTTGAATAAATTGGTTGAAATTATTAACCCTTAATATCTTATAATAAATTTTTTTTCAAGTGAAAAATTAATTCAATTGTTGGATTATTTAAAATAATATCCATGATAACTTTTAAAATATAATATAATATAATTATATCTAATTATATAATTAGATATATATCCTTATAATATTAATTTCATTAATAATCAAAAAATTCCAATTAGTATGATGTAATAATAAATTTTTTCTAATTTTTACTAAATATTATCATATATCATTAACAAAAACAATATCTAATATATGATATACAATACAAATAAAAACAAATATATTATGTTAAATTCGAAATATAAACATTTATTAAAAATTTATAGAACATTGATATTGAATTAAAGAAATTGAAATTATAAACAAATAGAGTGAGTAGAAATATTATAAGCTAAATAAAATTTGGATTATGATAATTAGAAAATATTAACAAAAACGAAAGGTGATTATATACATACGGGTGTATATACAGAAGTGGGGTTGATGCAAGGATAGCATATAGGATGATCATTCAGGAAGGTTCGAGTGAGGACGAGCGAGGTTCAGTCCCAAACGGTCCAGCCTATGGTTGAAGGTGAGCATCTTCTTGGCCATATCTGACCTGTGCTCTCTACAATCCATTGGAGTGTACCCTTGAGGTTCACACCGGTTGGGGAACGTTTCATAGAAAGTGGCATAACCGCCGTCGAGAATATAGAGTTCGGGGTATTTGAGGCCTTTACTATTGTCTCTGCCTCTCTTTAATTTGGTAAAGGTTTCATCCAAATTCCTTAATTTTTGAGCACTAATAAACAAATTAATAAATAATCCAATATCAAATATATTATATTAGCTTACATTTTTGGTGCACGATCCATGGAGTATTCACAATAAATTATCATTAAATTAACACGATTATCCCCACCCTGAGAGTCAGAAGAGAGTACCAAATTGGGTAGCTTCCTCGGGTCTGGGAAATTCTCGGCTCCAGGGAGATGACCTCCGTCGAATTCGTACTCAAATCGACAGTCGAGAATGCGTAAATCGTGGTAGTATTCAGAGTAACAGCCGTCTAGAACTTGTCGCATAGTTTGAACCGTTATTAATGGTATTCTATGTTCATTAGAATGGTAGCAAGGTAGGATAGATCCCATAGGCGGTGCGGGAAGTGTGGGAGCGTCGCTACAGCTGACGATTCTGCGTGAAGGCTGTGCAGAAGGGTCATAGAGAGGGAAGTTTTGTACCACAGGCTTAGCTTTGGCCAAATGAGTAGTGTTTGGAAGAGGATCTCGTGAGAAATAGGGATCTTCTACAATTTGCACCACAGGTTTAGTAGGCTCGGACTCTAGCTTGCGTTTTAGCTGCGGATTCTTATTCCCGGCTAAAAACACTGGAGCTTTCGTCATCACCTTGTTGATAAATTCAGGTGGCGTTTTTAAAGCAGCTAAAGCATCTATAACTCCTTTGGGGAGATTTTGTACAATGTACAAACTGGGATCGTCCAAAAGTTCGCTAGGAATCTTTTGTTCAGATGATTTCTCTTCTTTTGCTACTACAGGTTTACATTCTTCTGTAGCTATAGGTTTAGCCAAAGGGTTGACCCTTGGTGGCGCCAAGTTGGGGTAGCGAGCTTTGGGCCTAGCTCTATCTACGCTCAATTTGACTCTGGGGTCATTCAAGTTCACGAATGGGGACAAATTTTCTGGCCTCTTTCGGGGAACAGAAGGTATTGGAGGGTTTTTTAAATTGGCTGGCGTATCTGAATTATCAGAGAAATTTACTGCCATAGTTCTTCTATTCATGATCATATTGGTGATAGTTGGGTAAAATAGAGTTTAAGTCAAAGAGGCAATTGGTTAGCGGAATGGGGAATTAATTTTTGATTAAAATGATTCAGAAGAATTTGAGTTGGTTTCTATTGATCAAATGATATGAATTAAGCAATCAAATGTTATATACTAATTTCTATTCCATCACGTGAAGAAGCCAAATGAGCTGAAAAAAGAAGTCCAATATCCTTGGAGCTGGATTTGGAATGATGAGGAGAAACACACAGTTATAACTCTTGACTTAATCGAGATTACAATTATAGTTTTAGAATCCTGATTAAAATTATGGTTAATATCCCTCCTAATCGTCTTAAAATATATCCTTAGGATTTCTACTCATTGCACAAATATGTGTTTCCCATTGACTAACTACAATTTTCTCTTATTGCTATGGATCATTAGATTATGTAATTTTCCCCATATTTTGATCTGAAATATTCGAATTGATAAGTTATCAAATAAAAATGTATTATACACATCTTAGTTTATATAATATTAATTATAGTAATCAAAATCAAATCATAATCGATTGAAGTATATTCAATTCTAAATAGAGATATATTTAAGAAATAACATAATTTAATATGAAGAGATATATAAATTTAAAAAAAAATGCATTTATTTTGACAATATCCAATGATTTTATAAACTTCTATCGCTCATAAGCTATTATTAAGATCGAAAAAAGAGAATGAATTATAAACCCTAGTCAAGAACTCGTTTAATTAATATGAATAATAGTTAATATAAAATTAATAATCTAAAATGAGAAATTAATAAAATTATTCCAGTTATATTTATTCAATTGTTAACCATATTATAATTAATAAAATAATGATCCAATTTTATTTTATTAGTTTTATGTCCAGACTGTGATAATTGATATAAAAATTATTTTTCATAAATAAAGAGCATCCATATTAAATTAAAATGATTCAATAATTTTTCTTCATATCACCTGATTCAAGATAATATACTTGATTTTAGAAAAGTTATAAACATTAAATTTAAAAAGAATTAAAACTAACTTGCAATGGAATTGACTGAATATTTTACGATTAGTAATAATCTAAATTTTTGTCTTTTGAATTTATTCATAAATGAGAGATGATTTTCCTGGAATTATGACGATCTTCAGGCAATTTAATCTGATCTAATACTAATATTAATATTTTATTAATTTAATTCTATCTAAAAAATTTTTCATTATTAAAAGAATCATCTCAAAAAATAAGAATATTATAAGTGTTATCCTTGTAAAGAATGAAATATAATTGACTATATATGGCTAATTAAAATTGATCAGTTTTAACTATGTGGTTATATATTAAATATATTTTATATTTAATAATTTTATATAATATATTCTTAACTGAAAGGTGTTAAAAATTATTCAAATAACAACATATATTTAATCAATCCAATATATTTAGAATGGATAATAATAGAAATAAAATTTAATTATATATTCTAAAATTAATAAAAAAATTAAGATTATAAATAACTTGTATTGAATACATGTTAGTATAAGCTAATATATATCTAAGTTTTATTGATCAATATTTAATCTAAACAATTTAACAGTAAGATTTCTATTTAAATAATCTAGCCTTCAAACTCTTCTTTTCATTGTCATTAAGTAAGAGGTTGACACTGGTAGGAGCAACCCAGAGAGGATACAATAATTTGGTGTTGAAATAGGGGCAGAGCTCGTATTCAGCACCAGCTTCGGGTTCATGAGCCTTAGGGTCGAAGATAATAACTACTGAGCGGTTGGATAATCCCTCTAATTTCTTTTGCAAGTGATCGGATAATTTGTTGAAGAAGGGATTGCGTTCATTGAGGACAGCATACATATCCTTGAGTGTAACATTGATTACGAGTTCAGGCTTAAGTGTGCTCAAAACAGCGCCAGCACCTTCGGATTGGATACGGAAATGGCATTCAAGGTTTCTAGAAGCATCAGTTCTGATAAATGTCTTAATACCTGTGTAAACTGTTCTGATCCTGTGAGCATTTCTAGCTTTGAGCACTTTAGCGATTGATGAACTAACAAAGTTGACACTACCATTGTTATTGCTTTCAGAGCGAACTAATAATTGGTTAAGAGGGAATTTTTCGAGACCATAATGTTTGCGAATGTTGTCAGCTTCGCTGCCATCCTGTTTCAAAAAGATGAAGGGTTCTTCAACGTATTTACCATTCTTATAACGAGAAGCTTTCACTTGCTCACCGTTTCCTTGCTCCTTGATTTCGGAAGTGTTAGGTTCGGTTTCCGTAACAGGTGCAGATTCGACGTTGTCACCGTCAATAATAGTAGCATCGGAAATATCAACAGATTCGGCTTGAATTGCGGCATCAGCATCAGCTTCATTTTCAGCTTGAGCCTCGGCTTCAGTCTCGATTGCCTTGGCCTTGGCTTCCATCTTGAGAGGAGCATCCAAAGACTTTTCTAAGACAGCAACAAAGAATGCACCAGTATTTTGATGATGAGGATAAATTCTAACACTAAAAAGGAGATCAATATAAATTAGAGAATGTATAATTCAACTAATTACCATCTTTCCAAATGAAGGCCAGAAGGATCAGATGGGGGGAAAAAGGTAGGTACCATCCACTTACGACGTTTAGGTCCCAATTGTTCTTCATCATCGACTTCTTTGTTTTCACTATTCAATACTTTCCAAGTAGACAAACCAGGAGCGCGTTTAAGCTCAGGAAGTTCATTAGAAACGTCTTTAAGGGTGACATATGGAGCGTATTTTTGAAGGACAGTAGCGATTACAGCTTCGTTTTCAATTGGGTTCAATGAACAAGTAGAGTAAACGATGCGACCACCAGGCTTAAGCATTTGAATACCTCTGGACAGGATATTAACTTGGAGGTTATGAAGACTGTAACCGTTGGTAGGGACCCAATCTTTCCAGATGGTGATATTCTTTCTAAGAGTACCATCACCACTATGAAAAATATCAAAAATTAGAGATTGATATACAAATGCTAGTGTTGGATAAATTACCTGCAAGGTACATCACATAAAATTCTGTCAAATCTTAAAGGATTGAATTTATCAGATCCATCCTAAATAAAGTCTGCTTAGATCAATTGAAAAAAATTATTAAATTGAATTACCTCATTTTGCAAATTAATATTGGGGAAAAGTTGGGCTTCATGATTAGTAACCATCAAACAGGGAGACTTCAACCTCTTGGTATTATGAACGAGAGTGTAGCTTCTCTTTTGGTTGGCGTCATTAGCAATAATCAGTCCCTTAGGAACATTAACAGCTAAATGTGCTTCCAAATCATCCAAATCATCTGAACTAGTACGGCTCAAATCCTCTCTGTGCAAAGCTTCAATTAACTGATTAGTTTTGGATCCAGGAGCAGCACACATATCGAGCACATAATGATGAGGCTCAACACCGAGCAACAATGGGGGAACCATACTGACGGCTTCTTGACGGCTGATATTGCCGACATCAGTTTCACCAACCAAGAATTTGTGGAATTCTTGGAATTCTTCGCATTTTCTGACATTGGTGCGGGAACTGGGAACATGCCATCCGAACTCATCAGGATACCAAGGGAGAGGAAATGGAGGTTGAATAGGCTCACCATCGATGGTCTTGCCCTCAAGACTGGGAATGAAACGGTTCTTGAGCATATTCAAAATTTCCATACCTTGACTGAAATCAGAATTAATTTGAAAGATCTTTTGAAAATATTGCAAATTAAATTACCTTCTGGTACCAGTAATACGGAAAGTAACGGGCAAAGATTCCTTCAAATAAGTTTTAAATTGCTCAAACTCTTCTTCATTGGGGATGATATTTTGTAACTAAAAAATTATTCAACAAAATTTTTTTAAATATATATTATTTTTAAGTACTTTATAATATTCGAAGAATTTTTCGTTATCTTTATTGGCTTCATCGTAATGGAGTCTCTCTTTACGAGGTTGTTGACCTTGACTATCCTTGTTTTGGTTTTGCCCCTATTGAAATAAATCAGGAAAAAAATATTATGATCATTAAAAATTGTACCTTATTCTTCTTGAAACGTTTACCCATTTTATTTAAATTAACACAATATTTTTTCTAATTAATATTTAAAATATTGAAATTATTTTATATTATAATTATAATTAATTGTAATTCAATTATAATTTTAAAATAGTCAAATTTGCTAAATTAACCTTTTATTATTTTATTATGGAATTTATTTTTATGGGATAATATATATTTTGGTATTTTTATCTTAATTGATTTAAAAATAATAAATTTACTCAATAAAACAATGTCCATATATATGTATATACTTCTAATTATTCACAACTTTGTTATATATACAGACCAATTATATCAATGACAATTTAAATAACGCAAGTAATGAATATATATTTTTTCAATTAATTATTCCTAATATATATAATTTATACCAATAATTTGAATTAATTATTAAAACATATTTTTTAAATCAAAATTTGAATTCATTTATTAGTAATTAATTTATTATTATAGATTTAATAACTGGTATTTATATACTATTTTATTTTGCTATTTAAATTTCAAAAGTAAATATATTTCATGAGTCGAAAGATTTTCAAAAATTATTAAATGCTGATTTCCTAAAAATAAAATTTCAAACTAATCATATGATTTGTTTAATTGTATTAAATTGATAATTAGCAAAGTAAATACAATGAGGTTATAATTGAAGATAAATTGTAATTTTATTTAATTGATTAGACTTAAAATATATAAAATTAAATAAATATTATTCATTTATTAGAGGAGTAAAATTACAAAAAAAATGTATTTAAAGTGATAAATATTACTGTTAATATATTATTTCAATAGCCAAAAGAATTTAAATAAAATTATAAAAAAAATAAATTGAGTTTGAATTATATATTGTATCGATATATGGAATTCAGCGATTCATATTGTAAAAAAAGCAACAGATGTCGTAGTATAATAATCCTGGTTAGAAATTGAAATAGATATCTATAGATATTATAATTATCAGATAATAAAACAACGTTTAATTAGAATTCGCGAAAAATAAAAATATAATTGTTGAAATCAATATATGCCAATTGAGCAACATTTAAATGAGTTTGGATAAAAATATAAAGCTCAGGAATCAGGTAACGAATCAGCTATATATAATTAATAATGAGCGAATTGAAATGTATTTTAATAATAGTATACTAAGACATTTATTCTAAATCAAAATTAGTATATAATAAAATAATTTCATATATGTATATTACCTTCCATTTTGTCGTCTTTATTGTCATCGTCTTGGTTATTATTATTCTGATCCATCATGGAGAGTTGGATAGCACGTGCAATTTGAGCTTCTTCGGATTCATCATCGTCCATAAAAACATCTGGGGGAGGAGGGATAGTGGAAGGGGCAGGACCTAATTCAGTTTGAGCAGATGATTCGGTATTTTCACCGGATTTGGCTCTGGCAGCTTCTTGTCTAGCTCTTTCTTCCTCCATAGAAATACGGAGTGCAAGCGCAAGTTCGGGATCGACAGATGGATCAACTCCAAATTCAAAGTTGTTAGAGCGGGATACACTACCGCCATCTTCAGAGGCAAGAATGGGTGATGTTAGGATAACGTCACTAAGAAGATTATCACTTGGTTGGACCGTAAGAAAATGACTATAAAATATTAGTTAAATTAATAAATTACGTCAAAATGGATGTTTACACACCTGTTATCGGCACTGTTAACCAATTCGACAAAAGTGGATAATTTTTGTTCATTTTCAGCATATTCTCCAAAATTGATGATGTCAATAGCCACATTGTTTTTCTTCATCTTTTTAGCCAAATGTGCCAATTGTTGTTCTGTGGCTTGAACGGGACTTCCTACAAATACAATTACACGCTGACGTTGGTTCTTGTTTTGACGATGTTTTAAAGCGAGCTATTAGAAAGGAGTCATTAATAAAAATATGCCATTATGTAGTCTAGGACTTATTGTTACATGAGCTACTTGGATTCCTTCTACCAAATTGATAGAACCCTCAAGATTGACTTTGTGAGCTGTAGTTAATACTTTACCCAAATCAGAGGATAATGTAGTCAAGACTTTTGGACTAAATTATTTAAAAAATTAGTGAATTAAATTTTGTAATTATAGAATTTAATACCCTTTGCCTGCCATAGTCAATACACCTACAGTATTTTCAGGATGGTCAGAAGTTTTAGAGCGGAATATAAGACCCAAAGCATCGTATTGAGCTTCTAGACGAGTTGGTAAATAATCTCCATTACGCATGTATTCGGAGTTGTCGAGGCTATATTTAATAGGATTAGTTTAAATTTAAATGAATTTGAATAAGTAATACTGACACAACCATAGTAGCTTCTAATACCATTTTGAATGTTAAATTTAATTGATAATAATAAAACTAATGCTGATTTAAATATTTAAAGTGAAATTAATGTTAAATTTTATTATTAATTGTGGTTATGATAATTGATTGTACTGCTTACGTGATCTAAAATTTAAATTCATAGATATAGTCATTCATGGTAATAACTATTATGGGATAAATATCAAGATTTGGTGATTAATACGTCATGATAATTGGACCACTTTTGATTGATATTAAATTAATTAATTCATAATACAAGAATTTCTAACTTGGTATTTTGATTTGAATTCAGTTAAACATCTTTAAACTAATAAATAATATTAATCAAACTAGCATTAAACTATAATAATCAATTCTTTTTTACGCTATTCATGTCTGTTATTTCGGAATCTGCAGCTGTTCATTACGAACCTAAGGGTACTCACCCTCCCACCAAGCCATGGATTGAGGAAGATAATCGTATTTTCATTCAGGAAGAGCCTCTATCTATTGAAGCTTGTACTTTGTGGGCTCAAAACGATTCATGCGGAGCTATTGCCACCTTCATAGGTACCACACGCAACGAATTTAACCGTAATAAAAATTATCTACTTCATATAAAATCAATTCAGTAACTTTATTTATCGTTATAGATAAACCAGTATCTAAATTAGAATACGAATACTATCCCGAAATGGCCGAAATGGAAATCAAAAAAATCATCCAAAAATTAAGACAGATTACTCCCGAATTGTGTAAAGTTTTGGTTGGTCACCGCGTTGGCACCGTGCCTGTAGGCGAAGTCAGTATTATTATCGTAGTTTCTAGTCCCCACAGGAAGGAAGCTCTTTCAGCCGTCGATTTTATCATTGACCACGTTAAGAAGACTGTTCCCATTTGGAAGAAGGAATATTTTAGTGACGGTTCTACAACGTGGAAATAATTTATTGTTGTTATTCCAGTTATTTGAAACTCTATCTGTATTTCAAAGTTATTGACTTTAAGATGTCAAGGATGTTATTTCATAGTATTAAATATTGTGGTTTGATAGCATGATGCCCAATATTGTTTATTTTCTATTATTCACTAACTTTTCATATTTAGTTTTTATTTTAAATAAATTAAGTACACTCTCAAATAGATTGACTTAATATTTTACTGTATAGAATTCATATTGATTTTATGTCTCATCTCAACATTAATTAATTTCCTATTTAGTTTCTATCAACCATGCTTAAATTATATCATATATATTTTGCAAATTTTAGTTTATTTTTCTTTAATACACAGATAATAATAATGTTAGAATTTGAATTTCATTATTTATAGTATTTGTAATTACTCTTAAAATATTTTATATTATCACGAACCAGGAGGTCTGCTCGCCATTCAACTTTAACTATTTGCCCTTATTCTGAACGTAATCCACACGCAAGTACGTTACGCAATCCTTGCACAATCCAAAATTCCCGATAATAACTAATGGTGTTTCAACACATTGGCCAAGGACTGATAGCACTATAAAATCGCCACTGAGCACATATTTGCTCGGAGATCATCTCGATCAGGGCCAAGTCCTACATCTTGAAATTTTAGTAAAGCCCTTTAAGTATCCCGTTAGTCACCCTTGGTCTGTTTTATCGAATCTACTTGATCCTTATTGTAAGACTACCTTTCAGCAGACCTGCAGTATTTAAATAATTGTTTGCAATTAAGAAAATTTGTTATCTGGATTAATATTCCAGATCAAAAGTAAATTGTATTTAAAAATTTGTTTTATTGATAATAAAAACTATTATTAATGAGAGAAAAGTTATTAAATGAAGAGATAGTTAAGTATATAGTTTTATATAATAAAATAAAAAATTAAAATAACAATAAAAAAGTGAGATAATTGAAGAATTCAACGAAAAATGACAAAATTGAGAATGAATGCTAAAATATAAAAAAATTAAAATTATGAAATTATAAATTAATTATTTTGAAATTAAAGTCCAAAATTAAATCATAAAAATAATTAATTGGAAAGGTGATTAGAGCAGCGTAGCGCAGAGGAAGCGCGCGGGGCTCATAACCCCGAGGTCGGAGGATCGAAACCTCTCGCTCCTATTTTTCATTTGATAAGATCTTTTTATAAATATTCATCCCATAAAAGTTAACAAAACCATTATTCTAAATTAATTACAAATTTATTTTTCCCAGTCAATAAACATAATTTCAATATCATGTCTAACTTCAACTATGGTAAATTCAAACTTACAAAATCTGAATTTAACGAAGCATGTTATCAATTTTTAAACCAATCCAAAGAATTAAATGACAATTGGCAATTAATTCAATCCGAATTACCTGGTAATTCAATTTATTTACAACATTTAAATTATTATATCAACTACACAATTGCTTCAAAAGCCCATCATTGTAGAATGGATTTTCACATATTGTATTCACCCGGTTATTGTGTGCCATGTCTGTATTTCTTACCCTTTAAAATGGACAATTCAATAATGAACATTGATGAAATTTACGAATTGATAAGATCTAGATCTTCCCAATTGGATGCTATGAAAGAGATTGAGTTCGGAGGTGCTATTTCTCAGGGAGATCATCCAGTATTGAATACACCTTACTTTTTTATTCATCCGTGTCGTACTATTAAAATGCTTGAAGCTATATTTAATCATCAGGATGATGATAATAATGCTGAATTAGCATTTAAATCCCATGAATTAAAACTTAATAACTATATTAAGAATTGGGTTGGAATAATTGGAAATCCAATAGGTCTTGTATTAAATTCAAATTATTATATTTAAATAAAAATATAATTGTTTCATAATATAATTTTATTGATTTGTATTTTAAAAACAAATAGGTCTAATTTTTAATTAAATGCCATAGCTGAAAAAATGACAGATACTATATATAATATAAATTATAGAGATTGGTGGAGATTATGTCTGAATTAACGGAAATATTCTTGGAGGGAGATGTCAGCATGCTTTTCAATTGTAAGCACAAGATCACTGACGGTTTGAGTAACGGTAGGATGGTCATCTTCCATGACTTCAGCCAAAAAGGGAATGGTTTCGGCAACAAAGGGTGCAAACTTTTCGTTGAGGTGAATATAAATATCCTTGATAGCCAGCATAGCAATGCATTTAGACTAAACAAGTAAATTAATAACTGTTTAATAAGTAGAAATTATAATGATTACCTGATATGCTTCAGTTCGAGTCTTGACCAAAATTTCATGATTTATCTTCTTCCAAGCATTTTCATTATCGATATTCAGTATTAAGCTTGTGAAGCAAGGTACTAAGTTGGCAGAGGCAAGTTCAAGATCTGTAACGGTATCAATTTGACGTAACAAAGCTTCGAGAAGAGATGTGTAGTTATCCAAGTTCCAAATATCAACGTTATCATGTTGGTTAGAGAGTGTAATAGACTGTAGGAGATACTTCCAGAGGTCTTGGTTAGTTTCATCAAGGGTCATGGTGCTAAGCTCATTGACACTGTGTTTGACGAGGTAAGTAAATACTGGAGAAATCAATTCTCCAAGTTCAGAAAGGAGGTATTGAGTCAATCTGTAGAATACAGTAGAGCGTAATTTTCCTTCATCTGATCCTTGTTTTTCGATAGTACCCCAATCAATCAACTTAAGAAGAATAGGCTTGAAGATGCTATCATCTAATCTGACGATTAGTTCGAATAAACTCTTAATAATTGCAAGTTCAACGGTATCTAAGTCTGATCCCAATTGTTTTTGAGTGAATCTCAAATCCATATGACCCAAGAGGAATTTGAAGATCTTGATGCTATATTGAGAAATTTCACTCTTGGGGATGGAAATAATGATCTGGGTCAAGAAGTTGAAAAGATAGATAAGAGCAGAGCCTCCAAGTTCGAGAGCCTTTGGTGTAGCTTCATAAACAACAGGTAGTAAAGCCCTAGGAGAAACGTGCTTGATAAGAGAGATAGAAAGATCATTACAATGCTCAACAATAGAGGTCTTGGAAGCTTCTTCAAATTTCCAAGTTTGGACGACGAGCAGTGTGTTCATGATGCGACTGAGGTAGGGTCCAATGAAGTCAGATTGGCTAATAATCAAGGAGTCAACGAGAGCAAGGCCGGAAAGAACAGCAGCACGGAGGCCAGAATCGTTAGATTGAATATTAAAAAGGTTAATAAAACGATCAACAGCTTTAGGAGCAAAAGAGTTGACTTTTTTAACCAAAAGGGGTCCAAGCTGACGTGATAAATAGGTCAAGCACACAAAGCTGGAAGCAACAATATGGAGATTTTCATTCTCAAGACCATGAGGACCAGCAGCCAAAGGTAAAACGATGTTAATAAAGGTAGAGTTGGGATGGTGAGGATTTTCAGGAGTAGCAAAAGTCTTGATCAACATACCCAAACAGTGCAAAGCAGTTTGACGATTGGTAGTAGATTCTTCACCGTTGGGGGCAGATTCTCCTTTGACAATTTTAACCAACAAGGGTAACATCTTAACAAATGAAGTCATATAAGAGCTCTTATTCTCAGGCTTGAGGTTGCTAATTCGAGTGTTCAAAAGATGAATAGCGAATTGTCTAACTGTAAATCTAGAATGTTGCAACATTTCAGAGATAAATAAAAGAATAGAAGTACTTGAGAGAGTATTCAAAACGTTGGTCAATACATCGTTGATCAAGCTAATCAAACCTCTGAAGAAGCGATCAATGTTTTTGTTAACTTCATCCTTTTGTCCCAATTCGACGAGATAATCCTTAAAATCTTGGAACATGAGTAAGATAGTTTGAGCCAATGGCAAATAGTGTTTGTCAAACTCTTGTTTAGCATTGGAATCAGATTGAAAGAGAGCGACTTGCTGTAAGAATTGATCAGATGAAGTGATCATCTTGATAAGCTGAACAACTCCCAACTTGTAGTGACGTATTTGTTTGTCTGAACGCTCAGAGAATTCATAAATAGTTTGGGGTTGTGAAGCCTGATCAGCTTCTTGTTCATCTTCCTTAGGTTTTTCGTTGGGGACCATTAAAGTATCTTTAAGAAGTAAATTCAAGTTATTAAGCTGAATTTCAATAGAGAATTGACTTAATAAATCTTGAGAAAATTCCAAATATTCTTCAGCGCCATCTTTAATTGGTTTAACATGTCTGATAGAATATTTATCAAGTAACAACCCCAAAGTAGGATAGAGATAGCTATCAGCACCCATTGAGTTGACGAGAACAGTAATTAGCTTTAATCTACGATGAGCAGGGATGTGCAAAAGAGCATTAACAAAGATGGCGATAATGGGTTTGGCTTCTAAGAAAGATTGATGAATATTATCGGATTTTTCAATATAGGATTGAATAAGCACTGGCATAATAGTTGACAAAGCTTGTTCAATGACGTAGAAGCTATAGTTATCATCTTTACGAGTGACATTAGTACCCATAAAGGTGAAAAGAGGCATGATATTATGAAGTACTTGCTCAGGGGAGTGTTGTGAAACAGTGGCCAAGAGAAGTAAAGCTGAATTATGAGTTTGAGGGTTAGTTGATAATCTCAAGCATTGGACAATACTATCCATACGAATGGGAGTGGAAGTCAAGACAGAGGAATCCAACTTGCAAATAGTAGTGGCAACGGAGAAAATAAGCTGGAAAATATAATCGAATGCAGAATAGCCGATAGAAGATCCCAAATCAATGAATATGGTAATTAAATCGGAGAGCTTCATTATCAAGGAGTCTAGGTTAGCGGATAATTCGATAGAATCCAAGATTTCAAGCAAAGAGGTAAGCTGAGAGAATAATAAACTATCTTGATTGAGATCATTTTCAAGCTTAGCCTTCTTATTAGCCATTTCAACTTCAGGACGAATTTGATCTGATATTTCAGTCAAGATTTCAATGTAAAGTTGAATTGAAGCATTGATGTCACCAAGAGTTCTTTTAGCCAAACTAGCCAAACTTTCTTCAGCAGTTGAACTAATATTAATCAAAGCGCGGAATAACTGAGATTGGTTGGCAGCAGAAAATTGCCTGAAGAAATCTTGAGAGAAGAGCTTAAGAATCAAGTGGCAAACTGTGGTAGTTTGATTATTAATAGTGACGGGGTTAGTTAATCCAAGTGCAAAAGTCAGGATGTTCATGTATTTCACTTTGTTGGAGCCAGAAAGTGCAAGAGCGGAAGGAGTGAAATATTCAATAATTCCGGCCAAGAGTTTACCTTCAAGAGGGGACAAAGAAATTTGTTTAGAAACCTTTTCGAGTAAGTCACTGAAAAGGGTGCTGACAATCTTTAACTTGCTCTTAAATTTCAAAGGGCTGAGAGCGTGAATGATTTGAATTTGAGCTTCAGGTAATGGGAAGTTGACTGCATTGGATAACAAGAAAGATCCAAGAGCTTCAGTATTGAGTTCCTTAGTGCTATTGGATTCATTAGTGAAATAGCCGAGAATGGTAGAGAGATCAGTTAATGTAGAAGAGATAGTCACTTGATGTGCCAAAATACTTTGGATAAAGGTACGGGTATGCTCTGTGGACAAAAAGATCAAATCACTTCTTGATTGGCTACCATAGAATGAATCCGACTTATAATAGTTAAGCTTGGATTTAGATGATTTAGAGTTCTTAGCCTTTGTAGAGGAGACATTAGCATCTTTGTAATGTTCGCTAAATAGCTCGAACAGCTTCAAAGTATATTTCCTTGTTAAAGGATCTTGGGAAGTGAGTCCAATGCATAATTGAGGAATCAAGATTTGATAATCGATAAATGGTGATGAAGTTTGAGCAAGAATGTTCTTAAGACAAATATATAATAGGGTGAGAATTCTTGATTGTACACCAGAATCATGGCTTAAGATGAATTGTCTTAATAAAAGCTCAACTATCGATTCAGAGTAAGGGCTTGTTAATTTAGTTAACAAATCTTGAGAAAAGCTTAGGGGCCATTTGGCTAAATAGACAAAAACGCCATCAATCAATTGAAGAGATTGATCTTCAAAAGATAATTGATCTAACCAAAGTGTCTTATTGTCGATGGATAATGATGTAATAGCTGTGAGTATTGATTCAATACAGAAGTGAGTGAGAGGAGCGGCAGTATAACCAAGATCGTCGTGAAGAGGAATTTTCTTGATCAATTTATCCAAATTGGTATTACCAAGAGTGATACCTTGAGGAAGAGGGAATGGTTTGATAACGTAAGCTAAAGCACCCAAGAAAAACTGACCCAAGGATAAAATAGCATGTTTTGAAGAAGTTTTGGTTAGAGCTTGAGCTAAAACCACTAAAACAAAATAACGAACTGAAAGAGCTGATTGCTGAACAGCAGATGAAAGAATGGTTAAATCGTTTTCGATATTTTCTGAGGAAGAGAGATTATCGGCTAAGAGGCTGATGAATTTGAGGTGCAATCGGTAAGCTGAATAGTTGTTTTCGTTGATATCAAGTTTGTTTAGGTTAGTTAAGAAGCTTGTTTCAGGGAAGGTATTTTGAGCGAGTAATTTTCGAATACTATCGAACAAGGAGAACTGAGTACTTTCAGAAAAGAAAGCCCCCAAAAGCAATGTGACAATATCACTCAAATGAGCTTGGACGAATTTGGGTTCAAAAAGTAAGGCGATAACCTCGTTGGAGATAGATTTGCTATTGGCACGAGAGTAGTTCCAAATTTTTTCAGCAGTGATCACATCTCTTAAAGCAGTTTTAGATAAAATTAGTTCTGCAGATTTGTCTCTAATAGTAGCGTCGGAATCAAAGAGACATTCCAATAACTGGTTAGAAACTTTTTTGTAAACCTTGTTAGAGTGCTCAACAGTTGAGAGAGATGCAATTGTGGTCAATCTAGAGGTATTATCTCCATTCACCAAGGATTGATCCAAAGGTTTACCTTCAGTAGTCAAAGCAAAAACGTTATCCTTAATAACGGAGGTAGAGATCGTGACAATCTTCTTGTGGAAAGCTTGATCATTCTTATAAGAATCCATCTTATTCTGTAATAATAACTCAATACTAGGATTGGAAATGTGGACAGATTTGGATAAAATATCGACGAGTAACTGTGTAGCATTATTTGAGAGTTTAGCAAGATTCTTGGGTGTGATAAGCGAATTCATTAATTTGGCTAAAATAGAAGAGGTGATAATATCGGAATCTGATAAGAGCTTAGTTGCCAGTT